>JAPMOQ010011580.1:1018392-1035347 GCA_026543055.1 Argiope trifasciata
CTTGGAATTTTAAAATATTAAAAATTACTAATAATATAAAATTTCAACAAAATAAATTTTATAATTTTTGTACTAATATTACAACAGATCAACATTTACTAGTTTTCTTAATAGTCTAAAATGAAAAGTTATAATTCAAACAACATCAAAATATCCATTATACTGAAGTTTTTAATTTACTACAAATCTCGAAACTTTAAAGAAATTACTGCAAAATTATCCTTACCTCTTCCGACTTACGCAACTCTGAAACCCAAAATTTAGCTCTTTCAAAACTGATAGCATCAGTTAAATCAAAGCAAACAATAGCAGCATTTGAATTTCGATAATATATCTTGCCAATTGACTCGTATCTTTCACTTCCAGCTGTATCCTAGTTAAAAAAAAATTTAATTAAATATAAAATTTTAATAACAGTAATTTAACACATACCATAAAAATTTAACGTTTCACTTCAAAATATTCTTTACATTTTCTTCAATTTCTGAGAAAATAAATAAGTAACAAAACTCCATTTTAATATCCTGAAAGAGCTGCATTCAATGTGGATCATATAACAAGATATATCGCTGAAGACCTGTAGAAACCCTAAAACTATTCAGCAATAAAAAACATTTTAATCACCAATTTGTTTCATTTTGTACATACTGTTAAAAACATCAAAAATTTAACACTATTTTCCTTTGAAATTTCGATTGCCAAAGTATAAACAAGGCATCTTTCTTTAAAAAAAAGAAAAGAAAAGAAAACTTCTTACAGTATTGTAATTGAGCCCTGCCATGATTTCTTCCTGCTTCATGTGTGGAATAACAAGGCACATTTTGATTATCGGAAGAGTTTTAAAGGAATAGGCGGATGAGCAGGGTCTAGATATAACAATTTTGTTTTCAAATGTATTTGGGATTACTTAACTATTATAGCTTTAAAAAAATAGCTTACTTATTTATCCATAATAAGTATGAAAAATCATTTAAGAATTTACTTGATTTTAACCCTAGAAACATTTTTTTCACACCCTGTTACAATATGCCCCAGGACAAGTAAGGACAAGTTGTAACAAAAAAAAATACTTAAAATTATTTTCCCTTTACAATTATGTTATTCTTTAAGGCACATATGACATTTGATAATTATTATCTCTTGATGTAGTAAATAATAATTAATATCAAGCGATTTACAATAAAATTATTTAATCAATCAACATTACAGTTAGTGTGCAACCGTAGATTTCCATTTAGTTCAGAAATTAAACAAATATTTTGTATAGAAAACAGTTCATAAATGATAAAAAAAATCCAAACAAGAAATGACATCTTGGTTCAAAGCTTAAGTGGTAAAAAAGTATAGCATCGGAAATGAAAAATTAGTCACATCACAATAAACAGCTTGACAGCTATGAAGATTAAATTGAGAAATAAAGTACAGTGACTTTGTAAATAAAATGTTGGATTTATAAGTTTCAGTTTTATTTAGTTATACCAAAATGTTATTTACCTTCAGAATGACCCTGATATAGAGAGAAACGGTAAATAATCTTACGGGAGTTTATTTCAAATTAAATTTAAAAAAACACATAAGAAAATAGAAAAAGTTGAAACCAAAGATAAGTAAATTCGTATCTAAATAAACTGCAGTCACTTTCTAGTCATTAATAAATTTTATCTAGAAGGAACCTAAAATAATTTAGCACATGTGGCTTGAGAGTATAAAAATTTGCCACTGTATAAACACAAACTGCAAACTCAAGGCAAAATGTAATGAAAAGAAGGGTTTGATTTCATTAGCAATATTTTTAAAAAGATGTCATAGAGATATTATACATGCTTCATCGAAAACATTAGCTCAACATAGCATATGCTTAACCACATTTTTATGGGACAGGATATTGGTTGAAATTGAATAGAAATAGAATGATCAGAAAGTTATATAGGATTAAGACAGCCTCTGAAATTGACTATGCATCTAATTAATGACTGATGTAATCTCATACTTTATAGTATTTGCTCATTTCTCTGGGTACGTTTGAAGTCCTATTTTTGCAGTTTTTGTCTCGACAAAAATATGTCTTTACTGTATTTTCTTCAACCCAATTTTCTATGGTAATATTTACCATAAAGAAAATGTTACACTGACTTGAACAGACAATTGAGAGTTCTGTATCTGAACTATATTTTCAGCTGTCAAATTTATGCTGTTTTGGAGCAACATAAAAGCCATGGTAGGATGATTCTTGTGAACTGTGATCAGATGATGAGAATAACATTTGAACCAGCAGATCCATATTTGTGCCACACTTGAGAAGTATGATAAAGGTTTTGAAAAAATCCCATTAAAAAGCATTAAAGTCCAGTTGAGTCAATCATTTACTTTCAGGAGCAGCAGAGGTCACACCCATCTCTTGCATTGTTATTTGGTAGAAAAAAACTCCAAATTCTCAAAATGTTGACAGGAATGGTTCGATTAATTTCTAAATCTTTATAGTAAACTCTTTTACCATAGCAAATAAACTTTTTAAAGATATAATCTTGGCTTCCTTATGAGTATAGCCTCTTCCTTTAGGCTGTCCATTGGTTTTTGGAAAGTAATATATGTTTAAAAGATCTAATTTTTATCACCAATCACAATTCAATTTCACAAAAAGTTTCATTTATTTTATGCATTAAAAGTGAAATGCTATGTGATAATCGGTGCTCAAAGGCTTCCAACTGAGAGTTCATAAAAGATCCATAAATCAAATTAGTAAGACCTACTTATTAGTTTTGAAAGTTCAATTGCTGTCTATTCTGCATATTAAAGCATATAAAATATCACCTTACAAGAGGCGGCGTTAGCAGAGGGGCAACTGCTAGCCCCTCCCTCAATCAGCAAGAGATTGAGAGATTTGTCAGCAAAAATTTTCACCACTTCAGAATGGTTGTGGAAAAGCTGCATATTCTCGAATATAATAATTTAAAAACCATCCTAAAAGGATTATGTCGAAACAATCGAAATACCCAAGTAACGACTAAAACAGTTTGACAATATTTGGTAAAATAGATAAGATGGTAGGTCAATAAGATGAGCGTTTTGCGGACAAATATTGATCGGCTAATTATGAACGCCATTCGATAAATGTAGATGCTAAATCCGAAGACTTTAAGCGTTTGATTGAAATATCGTTCAGTAAGCTTCTAGTCTGCATTACTTTTGGCAATATATTCAACAAAGAAAATAAGTTATCTCACTCTGCCGACAATTTTTCGACGGCCTACTATAAACTGAATTCAATGAATGTCGTTCATTCGGCTAACAATTTGCATTGCTTTTAGCAGAATAACGCACAACGTGTCAAGTAAGTAAGACGTCACATTTTCCCGATTATTTTATGTCTTTCGGCTAAGATTTTATCATAAGTTACGATAAAAAAAATTATTGTCATCGGCTTTTTCGATTATTTGCAAGTAGAATGATTCGGTAAACATGCTTTTACATTTTAAATGAATAGGGCGAAAGTTGTTTTCCATAATTCAGAATTCAATGAATAATAGTTCAAAAATTAATTGCCATTTAAATCATCTAATTGTTACTTCCTCAGTAATGAATTGGCACATTTACTTCACTATAAGAATTCTTTGACTAAAATCTAGTTTGGTTAAACTAAATTTAATAAAATACTATTTCTCTCGATATTCTTGTGCAATATGCGTGCTAAGAAGAGTTACTTTGCTGTAGCCAGACAATATGAATTCATTATAAATCACTGGAATAAGGAAACTGTGCACAAAACATTTAATTTATTTGTCAGTAAAATATACGTTTTTGTAATCTAATTTACAGGTTGCAGTTATTATACTAAGGATACATTGCCGACTGTGAATGACAACAAATGTGTGTGTGTGTGTGTGTGATGATAGCTTTTTAGTTACACTAAAATAGCTTACCTAAATTTGTTAAATAAATTACTACATTAATTATTCAGATTCTGCTTTCAGTTTTATAACTATGCAATCAGGAAACGTTTTTTTGTGTTTGTGTACTTCTTTCTTTTTTTTTCTCCGTTCTTTTCCATTTTTTGTTTCATATGGTTTTTACAGTAAAATCCATATATCCAAATTTTAATAGACTTTAGATAGAGATGTCTTGTTAAATGATGATTAAAATAATTATTCATAGAAGATTCATTTATAAAATATTAATCCCTTGGCATATGAATTTACTTCACTTCTTAATTAGATAGCATATCATAATAGGGACAGTTATTATTGCTTTAATTCCTAAAACGCTTTTGAGGCAATGATGAGCTATCAAGTAATTTTTCGCATCTTAAATTACTTAATACTGTAAATTAAATGTAGATTAAAAATTTAATAATTCGATGCGCGATTCAAACTCATCTGTGTATGCGAAAAGGTAAGAAAAACTATGCATGCAACTGAGGGTATAAAAGTTTTGATAGCTTCGAGGGAAATACAGACTTTAAATAATCTAACCAAAAGGAGACGTGCCTAAAAATGAAGCCAGGAAAGTTCTTAAACTAGATTTAACCCTTACATAGGGACGTGGACTTTGGGTCACCCCTATTCTATTTTTTGCTCAATTGAATGGATTGACCATGTAGCTTCATGTTTCCTGACATTCAATACGCGTGCGCTTTTTCAACCGGTGTCAATGGATGCTTTTAAAAATAATTCAGTTATTTCTTTGAGCTCGGCATCTAAGATGGCACCTCCCTGTTGGTGTCCCAGTGATAAACAAGGCTTAGCAGATGCCGCAAAAACTTAAGCCTAGAAAATCTATCTCGAGCCTATCACGAAGCAGTGCTTCAGAGACTTTTAAATGGAACTGAAAGTGATTTTAGTGATGAGGATGATTCTAGAGAAGATTGTTTCGGTGGAAGTTCGCAGTCAACTGATTTGGATATGTATGTTCAAACATAATTAATTTTTAAAGTGATAATGCATTTTGAAAATTTTATAAAATATATTAATAAAACAAGAGAAAGATATACAGAATTTATAGGTTGATTTTTATAGTAGTACTTAACCAGCATGTTTAAAATGCTTTAGAAAATCGTGCTATGAAAGTCATACAAGCCGATAAAAAAAGTGTCAGTCAACTTTATTATTTTTCATAAAATTGCTGAATTTTACATTATAGTGTTTTCTATATACCCTTATATACTGGAAAAATAAATATGATTTAAAAAGTAATATGGTGTTGTTTTTTCAAGAATATTATTTATTGTAACATGCAATTTGAGAAGAAAATGCATGTTCCAACACATTTAATTTTTTCCATGATAATACATTTTGAAAAATATCTGAAAAATATAATGGCAGTTTTTCATACTAACACATTTATTAGAAAATTTAATTTGAATGTAAATGAAATGTCTCATAGACCGCACCTACCTAAAATTTCATCACCCCAGTTAAGGGTTAGTTGTTTTTTTAAATAAAATGCATTGTTTTTTTAAGGTGAATATACAATAAAAAATAAATAAATGGAATACCTAATATTTAATAAGCTCATTTTTACATGTACAATTTTCATATCTTACATAAAATAGTAAATTTGTGCATACATTTACAAAATATTTTTTTTTCAATATTTTTAAGAAACAACATTATTGCATCTTTTGTGCATTCTATGTCTGAACTTCCATAAATGTTTGTTGTGCAAGTGCACTTATATACGCAAGTTTCAAAATGTATCTGAATTTTTTGCTGTTGCAATTACTTTAAAAATTATTTCAGATAGGATTTGCAAACACACACATTGATTTTTGGCAAAAACATTTTTTTATTAAGCTGAATTTTTAAAATTTTTTTTTAACGTTTTGAATATAATTTATATATTCACTTTACATAGCTTCCATGATAAGTACACGCACTTTTTCAATTAATATGGCACATCATTCTGATGTAATCTGAGTTTCAATCTACACATACTGCAATCCAGAATGAAATATAATTACATTTCTTCCAAAACTATATCTTAGTACAAGTAAAATTCAAGAGTTTCATTTAAAAAAACTCAAATATTGACATTATTTTGATGGTCAGTTAAAAAAAAACTGATAATTTTTTTTACATAAATTTTTGTAAATCTTTAATGAAAGTAAGGTTCAGTATCTGAATTAAAAAATAAATAAACTTCCTGTAATTAAATGTAAAAACTAATTATCATGAACTACTTAGAAGCAAAATTAGAAGAATTGTGACTGTCTCTCTATCAGATTTGTCTTGCCAAGCCCCTTCAGCAAGCCTCTGCCCCCCAACAGTAATACGAAGAATAGAAACATCAACTCCTCATCATTTTGCCTAAGCATCCACATCTTTTCAAAATGTTAAAATCATAATTGGAAGAACTAACATCTAAGTCATAATTGACTAATATTTCATTGTCATCTTTTGGATGAACTGAATAAATCTTTTGAATACTCTGTATTATCAGAGAAACAAAATTCAAGTTGCATGATTCGGCTGATAAGTAGATTGTTATAAAATATATTTTTTCAGCTAATTAAATATATGCAAATTTTTAAAGAAAATTTATATTATTTTACCTCTATGAATTTAGTTTGGGGTAAAGCTAAAATCCAGCATAATTTTTGAACCCTCCTAATATAAAATATAATAGCATATAAAATTTTTATATGTGTCATATATGTCAAGCTGTAAATACTTGTCAAATTAGGCTTCAGGATAAAATTATTTAAGTTAAAAATGCAGAGTTTTTTCAGGAAATGATTACATAAAATTAATAATAATATTTTAAAAATTGAAAAGATTAAAATCATACCCATAAGCCTACAGTTAGAACTTGGCCATTAATTTCTATTTTCTTAGCACCAAAAGCAGCTCCTATGGTCTGACATGAAACAAGTATTTTATCAATAACAATCAATTCACTTTTATCTTATATTCAATAAAATAGAAAATATTTAAAAGTGTTTCTAATAACAGATGAGGGAAAACAGCAGAGATTACGAGTAAAGAATAATAATGATTAAGCATATATATTTTCATAATAGGTATTAAAATATCATTCAGTTATCCTACTGATGCAGCAATGAAATACAGGACGGGTTAAAAGTCCTTCAATAAACTTCAAGGGCTGGTAATCAAATAAATTAATTTTTACCAACAAACATGTCACAAATGCATTGAACAACCAGGAGAAAAAGCATCAAAACTGGTTTAGTTTCAATACATTAATGCCCACTTTGAAGCAACAAGAAGGCCATACTAAGATAGCCTTCTTAATTCTGAACCACAGTTAGATAATGAGGATACCTGGATTCTCATCCTCTCTCAAAATTTTCATACCATGGCAGAGGATGTGCACAAAGCCTACACACACTATAAATCATAGGAGGAAACAGATTTCAACACTTCAGCCCTGAAGCAAAGTCAATACCACCTTCACTTCATTCTGTTAAAATTTAGATAGGTATCATTGAAGATATTTTTTTTATCCATATCAGCTGCCAGCCAGATCAGTATGAAAAATTATTTTATCTTAATTTAGTTAACATTTTCAGAGTTAAAACATAACATCTAGGCATGCTATTTATTCACCTTAAACTGGTTTTAGTAAACAGGGACAGCAATTTAACATAGCTATCTAGATCATAGGACCTATCCAAGACAAGAAAGTAAAAGGTTATAAAGATGAAACTACATCTTTGCAACCTTTAAATAAGATATACTAAAGTATAGTAGCATAAGTATTGGCAGAATAATATTTTTCGATGAAAACGTTTTTTGCATAGAACTATGTTATAAGGTTAAAAATGATCTAGATTCAGTAATCTTTGAAAAGTTAGACCTTTGAACTGTTCAATGCTTTCACTTCAAAAATTCTGTAATGGTTTGAATTGATATTTTCTACCCCAAAAAAGAAATGAATATTCCAACAGAATTCTGGACTATCACAGTAAGCAAAATAAGGACAGGCTCAACTGTCTCACATTTATTCAGCAAGAAGATTGCATACCTTTGTCACTAGATTTAATTCTTTAAATTGTTTTATTTTATCCATTACTACATATTAGACAAATTCCATTCAGACAATGCTATTCCACTTCATGTTTAAAAATCTATCTAACTTTTTAGAAAAAATCAAGTATTTCTTAAAAAGCAGATTGTAAGTTGCCAGCCTTAGAATCTGATATTCAAAATTTGATGTATAAATTTTTAAAGAACACTGATTCTAATAAGTGATCTCTTTGCCTTCATTCGATATTGCTTCCGATTCTAGGATAATAATGAAAAAGAAAACCTTAAATTCCTATGAGTAAATTGCAACTCTTTCTGGAGAAAATTATTTTTACAGCGAAACAGAAACAAAGCAAAGATATTAGTCATTCATACAGCTACATTTCAGAAGCAATGAGTGTAATATATTCACACTTTATTTATTTCACATAAAAAAAAATGACATTTAAAAAAAGACAAATATGTTAAATATACTTACATTCTGATACAAATTTTCACCTGCAAACTGGTTATATACGAACCGCTCCACAAGACTAGTTTTACCAGAAAATTCCCTTCCCAGGAGAACAATTTTAATATCTACTTTACTCATTTTTCTTTATGCACTCTAAAAATAAAATTAAAGAAAAATAAGACTTTCAATAATTGCAGTTACAAAATACTTTGATATATACTGCATACTTATCGAATTTAATAGAAATATATCCCCAATATCCCCATCTTATGATACTACTGGATATAAAATATATGGCTGCTAATATTGCATGTATTTTTGCTCATATCTCTCTTGAGTCATATTATTTAATTAGTAAACAACAGAACAAGTTAATTTATAAAATAAGTTTTCAATGCCTTAATTTTTATTAATTTAAGAGTGTAAAGGATTTAAATTGCAATAAAAGATGATAAAACTAGTAATTGAAGCTTTACCAAAATTATTATAAAATTTCTTAGTGCATTTTCAGTTAACACTTTGCAAGCATATTATAGCTCAGAGCATTTAACATTTTTTGTACAATAATATTCAAAACATTTCCTTTTTTGATAGAAGGAGAAGGAGGGATTTAAAACACTAAATTTACATGAGATCTTATATTATTTCATGATGAAAAACATCACAAAAATATAAGTCTCATAACTATTTATGATAACTTCTTACACTGTTAAAAAAAAATAGTATTCTATAACAGGAATCATAAAACAAACTGTTTATAGATGTTTCAATAAAATTAGAAATAAGGCTTTCAGTCTGCAAAACTAATAAAAGAAACAGTGGTAAAATGTTCACCAATGAGTCTTTACATTACAATGATATGAATATGATTATTCAGTTATATACATAATTTTATACCATTTTACAAAATAAAAATTAGTGCTTTAATATAATAAATCACTCTAATCTTTTAGTCAAATTATGTGAGTAAAATATTTGGAAAAAAAAATCTTTTAAACAACAACTTTATTTTGTTCTTTATTATCAAACAAAAAGTTTCATTCTCAAGATGATTTTATAGTTCATTATATGAATCATTTATGAAGAACCTATGAAGCATATTCATAGCATCAATGTATAAAAAAAAATAATAAAAAAAGATTATGGTAATATGTCTGATTTCAAAAGGGACTTTTATTAAATAACTAATCCAGCATTACTTTTAGGTGTTTATTTATGCGAAATGGCAGTCTTTTAAGCCTATAGGGTCTATACAGTAATTAGATCCAATACACATGGAAAAAGCCAGAAATCCATGCAAATTAAAATCCTTTTAAAACTTGAATGTTAATAGATAGAAAAATAATAAATTTAAATAAATTCAATTTATTATACACGTGTTTTTGTTTGTAGGTGAGTAATAGGTAGAAAAGAAATTCTCTTTATTTATTCTTCATAATTAAGAGGTTTTTTTTTTTTTTTTTTTTTTTTTTTTTTGCAGCCTTTAAAATAATTTTGCATATAAACTATTCTCTGAGCTCAACCAACATACTCACCACAGAAATGTAAAAGATAAAAAAGAGAACTGCATGAAAGCATTCAGAGCTTATATACCTTCAAAAATAGATTATACTGAAATTTAGCAAAGCCACCATTTATTTTAACAATGTGATTTTCATGTGATACAATATCTTAACATTGGTCAGCTATAGAAATTAGTCCCAGAGAAACACAGAAAAAACCAAAATTCCACATAAATTTGAAGTTTAAAATGAAATGGTTAGAAAATAATTTTAAGAATGTGAATAAATTGAATTCATTACATTAAAATAATCATTCCAATAATAACACTGATGTTTGTATTTGTGAGAAACTATATTCTTTCCTTTATCAGTAGACATGAAATTTAACTGATATTTCCAGAAGTTTTACACACATTTTTCCTTTTCAATAACAATCTAGTTTCTTTAATATTGTTCATTTAGTTGCCTACATATAACGTAAATAAATACCATTTTTCCTTCTACTTATCATACTGATATCTCATAAATTTTAAAATAATCTTTATCCCCTAAAAAACCTCTGATATAATAGTTCTTTTTAAAGCTCTAAATAAATAAAATATTTTTTAGGATGATTGTAGAATTTTCCTTCTCTTCAGCACCAATTCTTTTATCTCTCTCTAGACAGCTATTTCAGTTGATCTATTTATTTTTAATATAAATACATTTCTTAGCAATACTGAAGTAATCTCTGAATACTTTACCTCACAATTCTTCCTTGAAGTGGGCCCTTCAAGGATAAGATAAAATGAAATCAAATATTTATTTCCCTCTTTTTTCCCTAAAATTTAACAGTAATATTTTACTGGTATTAAGAAACATATGCTTGACAAAAGCTCTTTCAAAGCACATTCATCAAAAAAAATTTATTAAAATACTCCTCTCCCCCCACAGAATAAAATTTAGAATATATCCATTATAGTACAACCCAGATTACAGAATTAAACTATAAGGCAGGCATTACCATTGGTAAATGAAGAAATTTAATTTCAGAATGAATCAGATAAATCTGTATCAGAAAAGAAATTCATTTCTAAAGAATATACAAATAAAATACAATAAATTTAATTATGACAGAAAATTGACATAAGATTTAAGTTTCCTAATAATATAATTGAGAAAATAACCCATTACACTTCTAAGTTTTCAACAAAAATTTCTATTAAAAAAATCGTTCGAAATGTTAATTAACTAAAATGAAAATAATAATGCCGGTACCAGACAAGGAATTTAATAAATCAAATTTATAAGCATGAGTTTTATTATGAAAATAAAAACTCATAGTAAAATTTAATTATATAATGTACTTATGTACATTACATGAAATACTAACAGTTAAACAGAACTACTTGCTCAGTCAAAAAGAAAAGAAAATAATAGCAATAGTGAAGAATATCTTAAGAGAGGTCAGAAAAAATATATAAGTAACATATAAAAATAGAGTAAGGGGAAGTGTTGTACCTTTCCCAGATCATTATTTTTTTTTTAATTGATTTCATACATGATGTAACAGTTCTATTGTAAATCCCTAAATTCTGCTAGTTTTGTATTTGTGATGATATCTTAATAAGACAGATAACATCTACTGGACATTTGCATGCTTTTGTCCAGTAGTATGTTACTGGTTTTCAAACCCAAAGATCCCAGGTTCTATTCTGAGCCAGCTTCACCTTCCTACATATTTATCATGTGCATCATCACATTTTAGATAAAAATGTTAAATTTTAACATTTTTATTTAATTCCTAAATCTTGCTCAATGGTCAGTGGTACAACATAGTGTTGTACCTCTCATTAGAGAACATTATATTTTAGCAATTATTATGAAAAAAAATTAAGGAGAAAATTGCTTTTATTCACACGAAACAATGAAATAGCTATCTTCGAAAAAAAATGTCAAGAGTCCATAGTTTTCAAAGTTTTGTTATGCTACAATTTAATGAGTGGAGAAAATCTTCCCTGAACTTTATAGACTAAAAAATTTGTCATTACTTTTAGACTTCACAGTTTTCTTAGATTTATTATTTTTTTTACGATAGTTGTTGAAGTTGAAAGAAGACAAGAACAGAAGGAGTTCCTTTTAAACCCATTTCTAAGTGTTTTAGTTTTTTCCTCACTGAAGGATAATATTTGATTTCATTGCCTGTAAGACTAATTTTTCAGGACTGTTCCCGATAATTTTTGATTTATATTTTGGTCTTCCTTAAATTGCTCCTTTTCTTTGATAAGCCCAGGAGTGACTTTCATTTCACAAGATATAGCTAAAGAGATTGATGGTATGTTTAGACTGACAGTAGTTTGGATCAGAATCTGCACTAACAAATCAGCAGTGGCTGAATCATGCATGAAATCAGATTGTACCATAGGTCTCTGAGTTACATATGAAAGTAGAAGTCTCATTAAAAGGGAAAAAACCTGCAACACTGATTTCATTTAAAGTCACAGACATTGTAAAAGCATATCTAGTCAATTTGGCCACATCATAAATAACAACAGGTTTACTGTTATTACCTGGGGTTAACATCCAGTTGTTCATTATCTGGTTGTAGTTAAGTTCTGAAAGGACCAAATCCACCCTGTCAAACACCTGTATTTGTTGTCTGCCCTGAGGATGAAGATTCATGATAATCACACCATTTTTTATATGTCACCTCAATATTAAGAATAGTTATACCAGTTTCACAGTTATCCAGGAATAACAGGGCAGGGTTTTCAGAACTTGGTTGGATACGATCAATAAAGCATTTAAAAAATTGGAGAAAAGTAGCCTTGTAAAGTAATCTAAAGATAGAAAAGAAATCGTATAAGAAAAGAATCATAACTGTAAAGTAATCTAAAGATTAAATCACTTAGATTAAGATATTGTGTAGTATCATACAACAAATCATAAACTGAAGTATGCTTAGAAATATTTTAATACACCTTCAAAAATAAACTTCCAATTCATAGAAAAATGAAAAGGTAAAACTTTACTTCAAATTTCTAAAAACACATCTCCCTGCTAACAAATACAATGGTTATTAAGTTAGGAGTGAAAATTTCTAGCAAAATGTCAAATGACAAAAGTTGAATAGATATGGCAGACACAATTAACTGTTTATTTCACAATATGAAAATAAAAAGATCTTAGATCAAGTATTTCTAGTTTTCTCAAAATAAGAAGTATTGTAATTTTGATCCACTTAAAGGAATAACGCATCTTGGCAGTCAAAGTTATAACAAGAACATTTTGCATTTAAAGCTCTATATTTCAGTTTTGATTAAGAACAGAAAAATCAGCATAAAATAAGATTAATAGTCTATTATAAGCATACACTAATATCATTTCTTAATGTATCAAAAATCATCATGAGCTGAAAAGTGATATTTGTAATGTTTACTTTTTAGTCCAGAAACTAGATAAATATTTTTAATCAGCATGGTCAGCAAGGTCCTTTAACCCAACAACACATGATCAAATCCTTCCTTTTTTACTTAAAAATTCTATGTTGAAGGAAAGAAGACTTGAACCTGTCATTTCCTCTAACTTCATGGGATAAACTAGAAGAACAGTAGAAATAAGTGCAACAAGATAGTATATTTTTTACTGAAGGTATTGGGATAAACATTATGTCTCAGACAGTATGTAAACATAAGCAGCAGAATCGGATATCTTCTCACAAGCATCCCTGCTAATAGTGAAAACGATAACTCAGATTCTTCTAACACTAATGAAACTTTGGACATTGATCATGATACCTAATTGGAATAAGAATTAGATTTTGTCAAGTAGAAACAGATTTTGAATGCCTTAAAAAATATATAGAATCTAGAAAAGTCTTTCCCCACCTCCCTTATGAAAAATGACATAAATCTTTACATAAAATATATTCTCTAAAAATATTTAAAAACTGTCTTAATATTAATGATAAAAATAAATCAAATTCTAAAGATAAAAGCATGTTTTTAGCATGCTATATATATAAATATAATTAAAGAAAAAGAATTTTTACTTGAATGCTCTAAAAAAATCTCAAATGTAAACTATGTGTAGAATATGGATTTTCGTGTACTTCCAACACTTTTACACAGAAAAAGGAAATATACTTTCAAAATAATATGTTTTACAGGAATAGAATGAAAGAAAAGAATACTTTCAACCTGGCTTTTTAATATTTAAAATTTTAAATTCCATGTAAAAATGGTTTTTTTGACAATAACTCATGAAAAGGTAGAATTTCTTTACTCAATATGAAATGAAGTCCTATTTCTGGGATATATAGGCCCATAACAGCAGAAAGAGTTAAACAAATTTGCATGAAAATATATTCTCATACTCAGATCATATTTCAATTTGCACATATAACCCAATATATATATTTATATATAAATGTAAATGCCTGTTAATTTTGGGTCAAAATCACCCATAGTGTATGTTAATATTCTAAGAATTGATGTATGTGCTGAAGAATAAGTTATACCATTGAAAAATGGTCTTAATACTAAATACACAAACAAACAAAATTATCACCCCCTGTCAACAAAGGTGAAAGTAGTTAAAACTACAACACTCTCCCCTACGCTTGTGATTGTTTTCTTTAAAAAAAATGTTCAGATACTGCATGTTTCTAAAATCAGAAATACAGCAATTCAATAAAATATTTTAACTATGTTAATACTGTACAAATATTAATCTTCATTTTATAATACCTAGTTTTGACTTTTTCCCTAATGAAATGTTTAGCAGAAAGATATCCAATATTTAAAACCCATTAATACTTAATAAAACAGAATTTCCGATTACATGTTAAATATATCTAATTAATGTATAGTCGATTGGAGCCATACAACACTCCAATAGATAAATTTGATCATCATCAGATATCAGATACAAACAAAAATTTATTCAAGTCAAAACATTACAGTTTGCCTTATTAATGATATTTCAAATCGATATAAAGAGTTATTAAAGTTGTATGCACTGTAACTTAATGCACTAGACAGAAGTGAGAAAAAAATGTGTAGCAAAATTCGAGACAGCCCACTCATAAGAATTTTATAAACAATATAATTGTTAACATAAGTAGTAGCATATGCATGGCTACAAGTATCAAAAATTATGTATTTACTAATGCAATAGAAATAATGCAGTATGTTTAAAATATCTTACCAATCAGATAATATAAAACAATAGAACGAATTTGTGGCTTTCTATCTTCATTACCACATTGTGCATTAATCAACTTTCATTCTTTGCAGTGCATGTTTCCAACAACAATTTTTATATAAGAACCTATATTTAACTCCGTTTCAAAACAAAACAAAATATGGTGTACATTGTTACGCAAACAATAACGAACGAGATATTCAAATGTTTCAGAAATTAAAAGATAACAGCAATCTAAGTCATGACGAACTGTCACTGCTAACTTTAGAAACCTTGGATGAAACTTGTTGAAAGTTGTTTACAATATCCTACTATCGACCAATAAGAATACGAATTTCAATGAAAGGCGTGGTTTAAGTTGCATGATGCAATGCCAAATTGTTTTGTTGTTTGTTTCAGTTCAGTTATTGTCGCACTGAAACTATTAAATTGAACATTAGAATTATTGATAAGTATGTGATGTCTTCATGATATTTCTAAGTACAGTACATATAAAATAGTGCAGATGAAATCTAAATTTTTATAGACATTAATTAAGCGATATTTATATATGAACTTTAGGAATGAGAAATATTTGATGAATTGTTGTTTTATAATAAATATAACAAAACCTACAAATACTACAAAATCATGAAGAATATTTTGCTAACTGTTATTATGTCATCAATATCAAAAATCACAAAAAACAGTAACTAATACTATTCTCACACGGAGACGTGTGATTCAAATCATTGATATACAGAGATGCATACTTCACGATTTTTTTAATAGCAAATAATTTTGCTAATGTTATTTTTAAATATTTGTTCCAAATATCTGTTATTCCAATCATATTAATTTTAAATTATTAATTAGTATTAAATATAAAATGTATTGATTGTAAATAATACTTAATCTACTAATTTAAGCAATGCATGATTGAATTAATTTATCTACGTCAGGTAACTTTTTAAATCTGATTTTTTGTAAACCTATTTGTTCAATGAATGTATAGGAGTTTAAAAATTTGAATGAAAAATAAATGTCATTTTTAAACGTTTACTTTAATTTCATATTGTACCAATAGATAGCGTCAGCAGAGTGAACAGAATTAATGCCATCAGAAAGTCATTTTGTTGTCGTGTGGGTGTTTTTTCACGGAAAGGGGGTGCGGTAGCTTCTGAGGGTAAAGACCCCTGAGCACCCAGAGGGCAGAAGTATGACTTCTACCTCACACACACAACACAACCCTTTATAAGGGGTGGTCGAATTCATTCATACACTCATTCATTCATCAGCAAGTCGGAATTTAGATCCAAATCAGAGACCTATTCATCCCTCATTCAGTACCCCCAGAAAGTCATGTGACAGGTAAATAAAAATGATCTTTATGGGATTCCACATAGTCAAATGCGCATATCAAAAAGTCAAGGTCGCTACTCTAAAGCGAAGCGGTGACTTCACACATTCCAGTGAAAATTCTGATAAATTTCAGCACTATGCAAATACAATGATTTTATAATTCCTTAAATAATTGGTTCGTTCACTTTTTAACCCACTCACAGATATCTCTTTTTTTTTTATTCTTGTTAAAATGATAAAGCCCTTAGGACACAGCAGAAGAATGTTTTGTGTTTATGGGATTTCCTTTCCTCCAAGCCAAAACCTCTATTTTTTTTGAGAAAGAGAGACAGCCCGGCTTAATATTCCAATCATATTATTAATTGGCATTAGGCTCAAATATTAAAAGTGTAATGCCAATATGGGGAACCTGTTCCTTTGCTATTTTAGGTTGAAAGGAGTCCACGATTCTTATTTATTCCTTTTTCACTTACAACATATTTATATATTACA
>JAPMOQ010011580.1:1053020-1133050 GCA_026543055.1 Argiope trifasciata
ATATATATATATATATATATATATATATATATATATATATATATATACAGGGAGGTTTAAAATTACCTTTATATTCATTTATTTTCTTTTAAATACATTTTCATTCGTAATATTTTTGTATTGAGCAAGCAGCATTTGCAATATATTAGTATTTGTCCTGAGCAGGAGCTAAAAATATTTATATTAATCTCACACGTACAGAAGAAAGTATATATAAAATTTTAGAAACACTAGTATAATAATAAAACAGAATTATTTTTTAGTACGAATCAGTAAAATGATTGGATTACTGAAAAAAAAACTATTCTTGAGTCTCATAATTTGTTATTTAAGTGCTATTGATCCATACTCAAAAATATCCCATCTCATTTTTTTCAGATGCTCGATACTACTTTTTGAGAATTATTTTCTTTATTGAAAAGTGATGACATTTTCATTCATAAGTAATTCAAAATAAGGAAATTTCCAGTTTAAAACTTTATGAACTATGCCACTTTAACCCGTTCATGATCACGTATACGTGATTACTCGATTTTACCTTCACGGCTCTTGACATTGTATATGAGACTAGCCTTTCGATCTCTATGGGTCTACAATCACGCTAGAGGGATTTCCATTAGGAACCTTTTATTGAGGCTTTTAAACAACACTAAATAGTGGTTGAAGTTCGCTATAGTTTTGAAGTATATCTGACAGTGTGTTGACCTTCAGTATATGGTTTCGGTTGTGAGTTTTTTTTTATTTATTTTTTACTTGATCCGGTTTATTTAAACATATAAGCAGTTGAAGGTGTTCGGCTCTTTCGAGATGATTGGGCATTTAAATGACCATGATTTATTTTTCACTGGTTTTGTCATGCACTATCTACCAATAATCATATGGACACCCATGCCAACGAGATTATCTGCGGTCTTGATATATGTTAAGTCTTCTGCACTTACATACTGTGTAGAAAACAGCACTGGCATTAGTCGTATGCAAATGCTACTAAATTTAGATCTCTCTGACTTCGAGAAAGGCGTAGATGTCGAATTTCATAAAAATGGTCGATGCTTAAAGGACATATTTAGTGAGTTAAAAATTCCAAATTCGGCAATACCTTTTGTGATTATAAAGTGAAAGGTGAACGGTGATTGGCAGAATGGGCCTCTAGCCGGCAGATCCAGAAATTAAAATAGAGACACCGACTATTGCTACCCAAAGAAATTCGGAAAAACCACTCCAAACTGATGACCCACATATTCTAGGACTTCCAACAAGCATCCAGGACTATTTTTTCAATACGTACTCACTTCAAGGAAGCACATTTGCATAATTTTCATGGTCTTACTATTGCTCATAAGTCTTTGATGACAAATCCAACTGTGTTGCTCAGTTGAGATGGGTCAAGGTACGTCGAACTGAACCATAGATGAATGGAAACAGGTTCTCTGGAACGCTTAATAAAAGTTCAATCTCTACCAGTCGTATGGCAGCTTCAGGTTTTAAAGAATGCACGGAGAAAGGCTATTGGTAGAATGCATTTTGTCTACAGTAAAGTTTGGCGGAGTCGGAATTATGATCTGGGGATGCTTCTCATGGTGTGGACTGGGACTTTTGATCCCTATTCATGATAAGCTCAACGCTGACTCTTATTACACTATTCTGTACAACAATGTGCTTCCTATGCTGTGGCAGTTTTAAGGGTTGGATCACTGTTATTTCCAGGATAAGAAGGTCACTTGCATTTTGCGATGTCCACCATGTATTGCTATGATGACAGTGAAGTAAATCAACTGGATTGATCTGCCCAGAGTCTATATTTGAATCCAATAGAAAACCTCTGGGATTTGTTGGATCGTCGAATTAAAGGTTGCAGCAACAGTCTAAAATCGGTGAATGAACTTTCATGTCTTCTTCAAGCCGTGTGGAATAAAATACTATTTCCCATTATCCAGACACTGGTGGAAAGCATGTCCCTGAGGATGTAGACTGTAATTACCTCAGGTAGAGATTCTGCCAACTGTTGAATATGAAAAAATGTGTTTATCTCTTTTATTGCAGGTGTCCAGTTACTTATTGGTAGATAGTGCGTTTTGATTAAAAGGGAAAAAGATGTAATGCTTATTGGTTTATGAAGGAGAAATATGTTTGTCGTTTGCAGTTTCGGGATCGCTACGTAGTATTTTGTATGTTTTTGATCAATTCTACTTTTGCCTTCCCATTACGAAAAGAGTGAAATACTTAAATGTCTTATTGTATGGTATTCTATTTTAATGTCTGAGTAGATATTGTTTTTTGTTCTGCAATTTTAGATTTGATTGATTTATTGGTATAAACAAAAGGTTTTCTAGAAGGGCACTTGTGATTTAAAGGGACTCCTGTGTTCTTGTTGATTGCTTTGGGTTTTTTCACTATTAGAATATGGTAAAGTGCGTTCAAATTACTGCTTCTAGGGGTGAGAGGGAAACATTGTGCAATTTTTATATTTATAACTTTCTTTTCATATGTATAATGTTTGTTTTCGTGGGTATGGTTAAAAGTTGATAGTTTTGCTTATTTCATTCATTTCTATTGAGGTTATAGTCATATTAACAAGTATTAATTAATAATATATTGCAAATGTTCTTTGAAAAATTGGTCATTACATCAAAATTATATGATTTTATATGATTTTTTTGAAGAATTAGGTTTAACTGCATTCGTGGGCCCGTGGTGACGCTCCACTTTGGAGTGTTCAATCTTGTGAAAAAGCTTCTATCTATACGCGCCGGTCCTGAAGGGATTTTAAAGTCTATAAAATGCTATTATTAAGAATTTATTTTTGCTTTTCTATACTGCTGTACTTATTTCATGAATTTGAGAAACGTAACAAAACTAGGGAATTTTTTTCATTCTTCGTCAACCATTTGTATTTGATTTTAATTAAGTAGTCATCCTCACAGATATTCAGAGGCAATTAAAGTAGATAAACGATGCTCTTCAGATATTATCTATAAGAATATTTTGTCGTCTCGAATTCCTATTAGTTAAGTATTATTATTTAAATTAAATTTAAATGTAAGTTTCCAATGTATACACTCTTTTTTTAAATGCAACACAAATGAATATAATCGAGTAAATTCTAATCTTCTCATTAAAAACACTGATTTTTGGTAAACCTTTAAAAAATCGCTGTTTTTTGCTGCCTTTTCTTGCCTTATCATACAAGTAATGGACAGAAGTTTCAGTTACACTTATATCTATATAGATATTTTAAATTTAGTAAATCAAGTATGTAAAATAAATGTCCTAAAATTTTTTTCGCATCTTTCCACTTTTTTTCTCTTATTAGTGACCACTTGAAATGGAAATAACAATGAACTGAAATCTTTTTCATTTCAGTTTGTAATTATGAATTCAATGAAGGAAATATTTTTTTACTTTAAAATGAACCATAATATTTACCAAATGATCATTTATTAATCATGTTATATCGACGTACCATTTTAATGTCAGTGAATGTTTTAGAAGGAAACAAAATAACGCTTCATTTTATGTGATAATGAATATTTTAGGAACAGAACAGATATAAAATATAGAATTAAGACGTTTTAAAATTTAGAATTGAGTTCGAAAAAAGTTTGAAAATCTTAAATTTTTAAAAGAAAAGTTTTCTTTATTTTCGTAGTTTATTTCCTTAGATGTCAGTGATATTGGAAAGCGTGAAATTTAAAAATGCTTGCCAGTCTACTTGAAAACTCTCTCGAAATGGTGTAAGGAATTATTCCATGTTTAGATGTATTTATTGATGTAGACAATTAATTTTACTTATATTAGAAACTGCTATACCCAGAAACGCTAACATTGCCTTAAATCAGTTTTAAAATAATAAAAGAAAGACATTTTTGTTTACTGAAATTCCTAAAAATTTATTTAGCTAATACTTCGTGTTGGAAATAAACTCTTTTTCCTATTGATAAAGCCATCATAAGCCGTATTCTAAATTAAAATACTTAAAAAATTATAAATAATTTTATATATATATTTTGATACTTTTTAAGTAAATCTAAAGAACGCAGTTAGCAAACGAGTGCCCTCAATATTACAAAAACGTAATTTATTCATTCATCCTGGTTAAGCAAAGGAAGAAGTTATATTTTAATATAATTAATTAAATAATTTGTGCGTGTGTGTTTCGTTAGAGAAAAGAATAATTCACATGGTCATTAAATTTGATACATACTATAGTCCAGATCCTAGAACATCTCATTGTGGTTTTAACAAAAATTCAGTTTACTTTTCGTCTATATATTTATCAAAAAGTAATTATCACATTTTAACAATTAAGGTTACTGATTTAATTTCATAAATTTTTCAAATTAAATACTGATAAAAATGTCCTTATTTTATAATGAGATTCTAACTTGTAAATTGATACACTGATTTATGATGATTTTACTTTAGATTAGAATAGACTATTAGACTTGAGTATTTCGCATTTTTTTGTTATTTTTCCACCGGTTTATTTTTACAATTTCGAAATCACTTTGAAAATATCGAACTGAAACAAACAGCAAAATTCTTAACCTCAAGAACGTCAAATAACAGCTAAAACCAATCAACGACTTTCTTAGGAAATTACAAATGATCATTTATGTATAAATATTTCACTCCACATAAATTTCAGCTTGCTTATAGCTTACTTTATCATAAAAAACATTTGGAATTAAATATATTTTATTAATTTTGAAATATACAGATGTTTTATTCTTATTTTAGATATTTGATGTTGTTTCAGATATATTGAATTGTGTTAAATATAGAAGAGATTTAATAATCTTTTGTCTTCCTTGATTCTAACAAAATATAATTTATTTCTACATTTAAGCAATTGTAAATTTGGGTACAACGGAATTTTCACAAAATTTGACTTTTTTTTTCTAGAAATAACTGTCTAAAACATGTTTTGTATGTATGTAAAATCAAGTCATCCTATTTTGCATGAGATTGGATGAATAGGGCTTAAATAAGTAGTAAACAAAATAGCATTTAAATTCTATATTCCGAATGAATTATTTTCTACTTAACGAGGAAGGGAATATCCTCCGCCATAACTTATAAATTTAGCAATTAGAAGTATTAATCGTAAACCAGTACAGAATAATAATTAACAATATTAAAAAAAATCTCAAATATTCGTAATAAAAAAGAATTGCTAATATTCACAGTATTTAATAATGTCTGAAATTCTGCTGACTCAATCTTCGATAATAGTCACTGAGTAACGTCACTGAGTTCATAATCGGTTGACCAAAAATTGCGTGAAAAATGTGCTTATTCTTATATTTTATGCACTTGTTACCTTGTCGGTTGTTTTACCAAAAGCAGTGCAAATTATAAGCTGAATGAACGAAATTTGAATCAGATGTTTGAAATTCTGTGGACTTGATATCTTCGACCTCCATTGCATTAAATTTTTAGCAGGTTTATCAAAAATTGACAACAAAATGGGCATCTTAACGGTGAACTTATCACACGGTGAAATTTCGCCAGCACTTTTCCGTTTCTACCCTCAAAAACCAGTCAAACACGTTTCATAATCGACAACTTTTTCGAACCAGTTCGAAAATGTCGTCGGAAATATTGTCCACAAACGAAATTCAACCAATCATGTGAAACTTTGAAGTGACGTCACTTTCGCTGTCGTTTGCTGACGGAACGTGCCGAAGATATTTTGCCGTGTGATAAGGCCTTTATTGACTTGCCATTCTATCGATTATTTTGTCATATCTAGTCAAAAACTCACCGACTGGGGGGGGGAGAGTTGCCGACAGGGGGAAATTGCCCTCTTTTCCTCCTGCTACCACTGCCTCTGTTTAGGGGCGTCATGGAGATAAAACATTAAAGCGCAGAAATAATAATAATAGAAATAAATTTTTTAACTAAAAAGAAAAGATGAAACAAAAAAAAGTGATACCAGACCTTGGACACAATTTACATTTTTAAAGGCAATCATTTGACTAAAGACGAAAAAAAACAAAAACATCATGGGTACCGCTTACTTCTATTTTATCACTGTGCAGCATGTCCTGCTAAAGTACCTTATAATTTCCATTTAGAAGGATGAGTATCCAAAGTATCTTAATGAATGCTCTTCAATTAAGCACTTCCGGTGTTGAATTAAAATTTCAATGAAAGTTGGCTTTCTGAAAGTTTAAATTAAATGACAGTTTTCAATGCATATTTTCGTTGAAAAATTGGTGTTTTCAAATATCGTAAATCACTGTTGAATTTAATATCTTAGTTTTATGTTTTTGTTCAAAATAATCACATTTATGATTGAAATAGTGATGGTTACCTAAATGTATTTCTGCGTTATCTTAATTTTCTAAAGCTTTAATATGCATTTTGTGTTTGAGTAATTTCTCAAATGATTAAAGAAGGAAATGTTCAACTTTCAAGCAATATCTACTTTGGTTTTCAACTAAAAACGACTGTATTATTTCATAGAAGTGAACCCATCATAAAATCTCTCTCTCATTTTAAAGCTGCGATGTGAAAACATTAACCAAGAGGGCAAATCAAATTTTTATTGTATCATGGCTAAAATTTATGGTCTATTAAAATTTCATAATTTTTGCATATGTTTGATTTTAACTCCTTCATTTATTATTATAATGAATAAGCAGTTAACTTGCAACCAAAAATTAAAGAGAACAAATTAATGGTACAAAAGATAGAATATATGCCAATACACTCAGCACGACATTTTTGGCAGATTAGTGGCGTGTAGAAAATAAATATTAAACAAGTCAGATTTATACCAGGGGTATTTAAAACAAATTAACCGGTAATTTTCATTTTCACTAGTTCCGTGTTTTTGATCGGTCATCAGCCTTTTTCTCCAAGTTGTTGAACTTGACGTGTCAAATTTCGATTGTGGCGTCCTCTATCATCAAAAAATCCGAAGAAGTCATTTGTATGATGCTGTATGCAATCACATTTGGCCCTTTATCGCTGTATTAAAAGTTTATTATTTTTCCAGTTAACCCTATGTTGTCTTCTTCCTTGTTTTTCTGATGAAGTTTAAAAAATGTTATCTACAGTAATAAAAGTTTTCAAGAATGAAAACGATATAAAATAGTATTACATTGTACGCTTTATCATAAAAATTTGTTTCAATTTCAAATTTAAAGGCGATAAAGATTTTAATATTTTCTGATATATCTGGAAAATGATTAAAAAATAAGCGAAATATATTCACACAATGTGATTTTATAATATATTCAATAAAATATATTTTAAAGTTTCATATTATTTGAAACACTTTAATTATTATGAAAAAAATGATGCTCTGCTTTTACCAGGGAATATGGCTGCAGTTGATTTACAGATGTAAACTTGGCGACACTAACTATAGTTTGGCTATCTAGGCGAGTGTTTTGGTGTAAGACTATGCTGAACAGTATAGTGCAGAAATGGATGGGCGATGATGGAAATTTTAATGGTTTTCTGTACGCATGGAAGAAAACTAAAGTTGAGTGATATCTGTAAATATGCATATTTATTTGTGAACTTAATATTTTGTATCTTTATTTCTGTTGAAACTGCTGCAGTAGCTTCCTATCAATGTCACGATATACAATGCGTTCACGGAGTTTGCAGAGAAGGCCGTTGCGTTTGTGATCAGGGGTGGCAAGGGAATGGATGTCATCGGTGTGGTGGTCGGGTTAAGTAAGTTCTAATTTGTTAAAATTATCTTTACTCCTTTGATAATCCTTTATAACATGTTTGCTATGTCAGTAAAACTATTATTTATTGTCTATCATAACTTGGTAATGCAGGAAGTATCTTTGTTGTGATGCATCAAATGTTTCAAAAACTTGTATTTTAACCACATTTCTTCTGAGAATAGCAATGTAAAGTAACTGCAATGTTTTTTTAGCCTCCTTTTGGCGATTCTTTTTTTTAATTGCGTGTTATTCATTAAATGTCAGAAATGTCAAGTAATAAATGTCTTATTTTATAGGTTACATGCGTTTATATTCATATTGTGTTTGTCTTTTTCAATTCGTTTGCATAGTTATTGTGACAACTTACTAATTTTGGAGAAAAAAATACGTAAATTTGATTGATGGAATATCGCCGAAATGTTCGTATAAGTGCCAGAAGTTATATGTAAACAACACCAGAATGAGCGCCTATTTATCTTTTTTTGAAATTAACTCGTGGACGTCCAATTAATTAAAGTTAAATTTTCATTATGGGAATCATTATTAAGTATTTTTAGTTTAAATTCTCATGGGAAAGAATTGTAAAATATTTTAAACTTGTTATGTAAACAAGATTTAGTGAGGAGAGATGTGATACTCCACATAGATGAGAGGAAAAAAAATGTTTGTCATATAGATAATTTTTGTTTCCTATCAATTATAATATATGCATAATGAATTTTTTTTTGCCAATCAGTAATTGAAACATAATTTACTAAAATTCTGAAAGTGTAACTGCATGATATAATTGTAAATTGATTGAACTATTGCTGCTTGTGGATGCTTGGAGTTATTAAAGTTTTGAAAGTAATTTAAAAACTTGTGATACCAGGTACAATTTATGGGGACATTTTTATTAATAACAAATTTTAAAGATGTTTTGTTTTGTATGTAGGCTAATTATTGCATCTATACCGTTTCATACAAATTTATTTAAATAAACATTTTAATATATGAATTTTTTTTTCATTCTTGCTGTAGTTAACTAAATTGTTTTCTTAGTTAAGATTCCTTTTCCGCCCCTTTCTAGTAGGCCTATTAAGAACTGCAAATTTGTATAATTTTAAGAATTTTACACTGAATTATGATACATATAGATATTTTGATTAAAAGTGCAGGCTTTCTAGTTTATAATACTTGACATAAGGAAAAAAATTTTAAACAAATGCTAAAGAATATTGTTGAAATGATTTAAATGATGAAATCATATTTCTTGTGGTAATTTCAGTGGGAAAAAAATATTTTGCACCTGAAGCATCTAGTGACTAATCAAAATCATTACAGAAATTTTTTTGTACCCGTCGTGAAATGCATATGCATTTTACATTAAGTTAGAAAATGTTTGATTGATATATTCAATTTAATATTAAATGCTGTAGTTTTTATTTTTTAAACAAGCTACTTATTAGTTTTTGCTTTCATTGTGAATTATTAAAAAATTCTGCGACCCGAAGTATTTCAAAACTTACATATATATATATATATATATATAAATTTCTTTAAAATTTTAATGTGTTGTTATATTTTATCCTAAAGAGAAAAAAAAGCTTTGCGAGTGTTTTTTTTCACTCCATTGTTCATATTTTCCTACTTTGTAATATATTAATGCTTCAAATATACGTACTTTAATAATTATAAAATATAAAACTTATAGTAAGAAATTCTTAAAACTGAGCTTTTTTAGTAAGATACTCATCATTTTTTTATGTGTTTTATGATAAGAATAAAGGTTTTGAACTTAATTTTCCTTAGTAGAACTTGGTTAAAAAAATTAATTCCTGTGTAGCATAAAATATGCCAATATTTTTGGTTATCTTTATATATTAATCTAAAAAGAGCAGTATTTTTTACATAATGCTACACATGGTCTTTATAATATCAGTAGTTATTTACCTCTTTATTAACAAAATGAAAAGAAAATCTGGTTGGGGTTTGTGGGGAGGTTAGTTTTCTTTTAACTTTTAAAAAATGATAATGTTATGTTCTAATGCTGATTGATGTTTTCTTTTACATTATTGATGGTAAAAGAAAAGATAATCCTCTTCCATATTTGAAAATTATTTATTTTTGCAACTGTTTGAGTAAATGATTAAGATCTTACTCTCTGACTTTTACTATTCTGTCTGATTTAATTACTTAGCTGATAATTTCTGTCCTAAATTCTCTTTTGTATTGCACCCAATGCTCTCTCTATTGCTCTCTGTATTGAACCCAATAAACTTATAGTTTCGGATATCTCTATATTAAAACTGTGTACACACTGCTTTAACCGAGTCTATTTTCTCTTTCCAACGTTTGTCACATACGGGTTTAAGAGTAATGTTTAAATGCTTTTGTAGAATTTCTCATCTTTTTGTGGATACAGAAAATAAACAATAGAAGTGTTGCAATATTCCCTAAATTTTTTTACAATATATACTGCTGGAAGTGGCATCACAAATTAATAGATTAAAGGAGTGTTATAGAAAAGGCACTTGAATTGCATACGGTTTTATCGAAAGTGTTCTAGACAGTACACCTTTATTTTTCCCTTTTGTATTGCTACCATTGACATATACTTACCCTCTAGAATTCATAATATCTAAATCAAGCTTACTTAATTTTTCTAATAGTTTTTGCTAGTCCTTCTCTAGTCATATCAGGTACTTTAATAAATGCTATAAATCACTCATTTATAATTAACTTTTTCTTTTCAAATTTTCATACCTAATGATGATTGAAGTTTCCTTATGGGGAAATATCAGAAGTACAATCCATAAGGACACTATAGTACAAAGCTGCTTTTATATCGTGTTTAATTTTGTTAAGGACTTCATTTCCTGGGAGACATATAATTTGTTCTTGTGACCATTGTGCTAAATGACAAACAATTCTACTTTTAGAATTTATTATTTTGTTTATATGATCCATTAATACAGGGTTCTATTTACTTCATAATCCAATTAAACTTAAAAAAAATTCCTTTATTAGCCATACCTGTTATTTCATGGGTTTCTCGAAGTGGAATATAATTGCACACTGAAAATAGAATCATATCTACAATTCTTTGAAATAGTAATTTGAGTCATGCCAGTTCCTTACTTATATCAACTTGATTTCTTTTATCAATACTCAAACATAAATTAAGTTCTTTTAATAATTATTTCCAAGCAATAAATTCATATAACAACTGAGGTGTTCATGAACTTGGATTACGTTTGACAGCTTTCTCCAGTTATTATAACCATCTATAAATCATGTAAGTTTTTCATTTCCTCTGGAAAATAATGTACAGCAAAATCAAAATATTGAGTCTTGTATTTTTAAATAAATTATCTCGCTGCAAAGCTACATTTCACCATTTTACCTTTTTTAAAAAGTAGTAGTAGAAAATTATCCACTTTCAGCATTCTTAAAAAAATCTCCTTTTTGTTGTACAGTTCTGTTTTTAATAAACATTTTTAACTTATCAGTTATAACGCTTGTTCACAAACCTGGATCACTTATATGCACTTTATTATTTTGTTATTATTTTTTCTAATTCAACCATATTTGTATAAACATATGGTTCTTGAAATATTTTCACAGTTTGTACACTTTTAGTTTAGTTGTGTAGTTTGTGTGAAATTTCTTTGTCTGTTAAAGCTTGAATTGTAACTTCCGAAGTCAAAAAAATTTCATTGGCAGAATAACTTCATAGACAAGAAAACAGATCTGTTCATGATTTTTTGAATTTGTTTTTCTTTTTTCTTTTCTGAAATTGAGTCTGGACACTCAAAGGGATATTTCGTGGACTTGGACATAATTGGATCTAACATTAACATTGAAAATTCTATAATAAGAATTATCAAAGCCATATGCAGTTTAACATAGTAGGTGAGATAAATAACTGTATGTTTATAATATGTTGCACAGTGTAATATATCTATGAATTTCATATATTTTGAAACCCATTAATTGTTCTAGATAAATTTCTTATCCCTTTTCTTGCTTTGCCACTACTGCTGTTTAAGAACATTATTTTAGATTTTGATCATGTAAGGGGGCCCCTCAAGCGTGTGCATAGCATCTGCTGCTCTCCCCAGATGGTTGACCCTGTTTATATATTTAATTGATTAGATTGATTTGAAAAATGTCTAGTGAAGAGGGAACATTATATCATTATGAAATAACATAATACATAATTACATATTGCTTAAAATAAATTTATAACAATTGTACTATTCTAAAATGCAATATATATATATATATATATATATATATATATAAATTTATTTAAATTAAGATAACAAATAAAAAGGATTTGCATCAATTTTAGTTTTATTGGTTAGCCAATGTGGTTGTAAATATTTATTTGTACAAATTACAAGAAACTGTGGAGAGTATAGAATCATCATTGAAGAGACCTTTATTATTACATTTTGTAGCTTTCAAATGTCTCACCACAAAATTGCAAATTGAAATAATTTACTTATTCTATAGAATTTCAGAATGTCTGATAGATATATGCCTTCTAGAAAATATTAGCGTGGTAATTCAGAACTTATATAAAAAAAAAAAAAACTGGATGAATTTAAATGACAGGAAGTGTCTAAATACTAATTTGATTTGTGAATATTAAATGCACCATTGAAAATATATTGTTTGCATCTTTGATTTGGAGAATGGGAAGGATCAAAATATTATTCTATGAATGTATTAGAGTTTTAAAAATTCTGCTGTTGAAGGATGTTATGTGCTATTGTAATTTTGGAATGATTTTTTAATTAAAATTAAAAGAATTAAGATGGTATGCAGAGTTACAAATATTAGCTATTGCATTAACATATCTCAAAGATATATGTCTGCATTAATAATAAAGGAAAATAGAAGTATTTTGGTGCTATACAAGACAGACCATTTGACCTAGTATTACCAAATTCAATACAGATGTAGTTTTGAAGTTGAAAATGTAACATCAGAATGCCTTTTTTTGTTTGAAAAATTTTAGCACAAAATTATACAATGTATTGGTGTTTCATGTGATAATTTCAGGAAATATATTGCATAAAAATGATTTTTGCATCATTTTAAAATTTATGACTATGAATTTAAAAGTTATGATTTTAAACACATACGCATGCGTGCATGCATGCATACACTCACAAATACAAATACACTCAGGATAGGTAGGATTCTTATTATTACTTGAGCAGTTTATATTAGACTTAAAAAATTATATTTCTATGAAAGATGGTGTATAGCATTGATAGCCTTGCCTTAGCTAAAGACCTTCAGGATGTAATGATGAGGACATTATAACAGAACCCCAACAGTCTGAAGGTGCAGGTGACACAAGGCAGAAAGATGTTGGATATGTATCCTCAGTTTTCTTGAAATCTCCTAGGAGAAAATGTCATCTAAGATCATAATGAGCAGAAACAATCATTAACTAGTTGAAATACCTTTCCTATTTTAAAATTTTTAATTGAAATTAAAATTTAATAAAATCTAAGCATTTAATTTATAACTCTTAATTTTAAAATATGTAAATTAAAAAAATCCCTTTAGATCAAATTAACCCTTTAAATGTTAAAATTTAAATTTTTTGAAAACTAAAAGGATGTTCCATTTAATTCTACATGTAGTATTTTAAAGAATATCTTGTAATTTACAAACAATAATAAATAAAACTATATGCAATACACATATAAAGATCATTGAAATCCTTTTGCCTGTAAATTTAACAATAATAGGAACTAAAGCAAAGTTAAGGGATATCTTATATAATATGCAGAGTAAATTATTATTCACATTAATGTTAAGATTTAATTATTATATTAAATTATTTTTTACTTTTATATAAAAATTTAAAACCGTTAACACTGTAAGTTTAAATTTATGACTACTAAATAATTGTTGGTTTATATATATTAAAAATCTCCCAATTCAGGTTTTTCAATCTAAGTCTTTAGAAATTCAGGAAATGTTAGTTCCTTCTAGTTCACACACCTCTTCCTTCTGCAATTTTCCCATAAAGTACACACATAGATGTCCTACAGTTCTATTTAGAAAGTATATTAATTCTCTATTAAGTCCTGAAAAATTCTGTGCTCTGTATGTATCCAATTGATGAAGATATCACCGTTTAATTGTTCAGAATCAACTGTCTTGAGATATGACTTCATTTAAAACTCTTAATCAATGATTACCATCATTGCTGTCAAAATTGGTTGAGTTTTGAGTTCTTGTCTTTCCTCATTTTTTATTTAAGATTTCCTTTTTATATATTTGCATTGAATAATAGATCTGCTTTTACCAAGGAATTTACTTTCATTTTCATATTGCCCTTGATCCCCCCCCAAATTTTATATTTACCGTCATTGTTATTTTTATCTTGTATCAGTAATAACTCATTTCTTTTAAGGATTTCAGAGCCATCAGAGAAAATGAATCTATTATAAATTTGACCACTTAGATCCGTTTTTCTTCTTTAATGTTGATTACTAATCCAATTGCCTTAATATCAGCTGTGTTTGATACTTAAAAATATTTTTGTCAGTGAATCCTGAATATCCAAATTATGTATAAAGGATTTAAGGCCAATCATTATTCCAAGTGAACCAGATGGTCTCTAAAAATAGCTGGAATATTAATAATAAAAAAATTGAGTACTTAATGTCAACAGCAAATAAATAAATTTCTGCGATGTAAGATATGATAAGAAATATTAATATGAGAAATACAAATCACAAATTTAGTATTACAACACTTTCCCTTGATTTGTTTCATTCAATCACAAAGTCTCAGTTTCAGTATAGCTGTTCTGTTTTTACTGTTTGTAAGTATGTTAGCAGAATTCAAACTTGATTTCACCTGTACTACAATTAGAAATCTTCCTTTATTTTCTCATGCAAGAAAAAAAAAAATCTCTATTTTATATGCTTATTTTATCCTGACATAAAGATTTTTTGGCTTATGTTATGATGGTTTGTGGAAGAGTAATAAAATATTCACTAAGAATTTTGTAGAAAAAGTTTTGAAACAGTGTCCTTGGCAGCATTACATATAGACAGGTATTTTGCCTCTGCTGTAGATGAAGCTTTTATTCTTTACTTTTTGCTGCTCTGTGAAATGGTATCTTCTGCAAGCATTGGGATGTAGAAACTAAATGACTGATGATCAGGTTTGTCGCTAGCCCATTCTAAATTACAGAATGCTTTTAAATTTTTCTCTAACTTTCAGAAACTTAATCTGGCCTCTTTGGTCTGTACAACATAATAAAGTATGTATTGTGCATATATATATATATATATATGTTTTATTTAATAAATTGAAATCTTATTTTCTTTATTATGACTTTTTTTTACGAAATTTATTATACAATCATTTGTATTGTGATTGATGTGTATACATTTTGTTATTTCATTTGATACATACTACGTAAAAGACTTAAAAATAAATTCCACTGTTAACTGGTTAAATTTTTGGATGGTAGTTTCAAGGGATTATTATAAGGAGATTGTTTGCATGATATTGTATAATCAATTTTCTCCTAGTCAGAATAGACACAAGGATGTGTTCTAGTAAGTTTATGTGACATAAAGAAGTTAGCAAGACATATTTCTTACTCTTCCATATTAGTGAAAACCATAAAGACTGCTCTTTAATAAGCAGACTTTTGCTGGTTTTTCTTGTTAAACAGTTATTAGATCTATATAAATTGTCCTTTAAATTGCCTTCCAGATAGGCTACAGCTATATCAAATTCAGCTGAATATGCCGATAAGGCTCTAATAGGTTATAGGGCAACTTATATTTTTAAAAGCCTATTTTTTTCTATTTGTGTGTAGCCTCTGGTAACTAATTCATTTTTAAATTTGCTCTCATTTCTTTTTATATAATTTTTTTTCCTTGAATATCCATTTATATTTTATAACTTTTCTTTTTCTTTTTTTCCTTATGAATAACATCCCACACCTAATATCGTTTTAAGTTCTCTAATTCCTCTTTCATTGCCAATATCTGCTGTTCTGCTTCAAGTGTACAATATCTCAAACTATTGCACTTCCTTGGCAGCATTACACATGAGTAAATAGCCCCTTCTCAATTTTCTGGATCTTTCAAAAAAGTCTTGGGTACTTTATCTTTGCACGATACCTGTGAACTGAACTCCTCCTTATTTACACTTTCTATAGGTTCATTTCAAATCTTCCATGGCATAAACTTTTGTCCACTTAGGAGCTGATGTTTGCCTCAGTCAACTTTCTTCTGTTTCTGTTTTCTCTTCTAATCTAGTCTTTTCATCTGCTGCAACTTCATTTTTATCATCTCAAGTTTTCTTGACTCTAACACTTTGGTGAGAGTATAATTTTTTTCTGAGAAATTTTTGCCAAACATAGTATTTCAGGAGCAAATAATCCCTCTTTCTTTAACATGAATATGATATCTCTTTATTTTTATCATATCCAAAATAACCTTTAGTTGCGTTTTTATCCATCTTTCTCGTACAGTTGCAATGATTCTTATGTATATTTTTTTCTGAATTTCTTACCCAACCATAATTCATATAGGTTTGATCTTTGAATTGAAGATTTGCCAGTTCTGTTTAAAGCATAAGAGAGAAGTTCCAACAACTTTTCCCATAGATATTAAGGGGAATCTCTTTTGTCATTTAGGTTCTTTAAAGTTAGTCATTTTGACAATTGTCTCTTTCAGAGCTACCAATCTATTGTGCAGCTGATGTAAATATGTAGAATATTCTGTGCTTCTTGAGGACTTTTCTGACATCTTCATACTCACTGAGAATTTCTCTAAATTCTTGATATGGAGAATGAAATCTACAAGTACATGTTTGACTTCTGATTTTTATTTCAAAAAGAATGGTTGTGCCTGAATTTTGCTTTTTTATCTTTAAAAATAGTTAAGGATTTGTACTTTTTATAAATGGTGCATAAATATCATGGCAATTAGTTCTCCAGCCTTTGCAGCTTTTTTCCTTATTCCAAATTTCAATCTTAGAGTTTTCCCATAGAATTTTGCTCAATTTTGGATCATTCTTTACTTTCATATTTATTTTATTTTCTGAAATGATATTTACATGTTGTTTATCTTGGTGTTCCGTCTTTCATAGGAAAGTTGAAGGATCACTAACAGCCATGTCTATATTGATTTGATTTTTGCATCAGTCTTAAAGTGACCACCACCGGCATTCTGTGTTCAATGTAAAACTATTTTTTCTTTTATTGTATGTTACAGGAATTGTAAGTAGATTCAAATGTACTTTTGCAATTTTTGTCTTGAGTTGCCAATATAGAAAACAATTTTTTGTTGATTGCAGGCACACGCTACATGTTTCCAAGCAGGTTACATTATTTTTCATCAACACAAATGGTATATTTTTTAATGACAGGTAAAGACATTCCATGAACTATGGTTGTGCTAGCTAATTAAAAAAAATCACATGCAAAGTAACCGACATTTTTCAAAAATAACAAAGTAACTGCTATTATTAGTAACTTGTTTTGGGTTTTATTATCAATGAACCAATCATTTGAGCTTGTCATCAGTATCCCTTATCTAAAGCTATGAGTGTCAGTCGAGCAGTTGCACAATTTCTTCCTTCTGTTATGGATTTGGAAATATCTGCTTTCGATGGTTTCCAATCAGCAATTCATTTACTGTACATTTTGTCCCAATGCCCTCTACGAAGACAATAATTTCACCTACTTTTTTTTTCTTTGTTCTTTGCTTAGGCTTTGAGTTGATGTGCATGTTTGTTCTGCATACATATATAAAATGAAAGCATGATATATAGATAGATGATGCATTGATGATCTTGTAATATTTAGAAAATAGATGTTGAACTCATAATATTTTTTTAACTTCTAATTATGTCAATTTACTAGCTACAAATAGAATTTTTTCAAAATTATAGTGCTTTTATGTCGTAATCTTGAAATGTTTAACTACAAAATGAGCACGTAGGATAAAAGATTATCCTTTAGTTTTAATGTAACAAGTTGTCCTGTAGTAATAGTTTCATATATCTGTATTGAAATACAAATAACGCTAAAGGTTTTGTAAAATGAGCTCCAATTGTCTATCCATCTTGTTTTATAAATTCCTGATTTCATTTAAATGATTTTCTTTAATTTGTAATTTTCTTTTCTTGTTTTTATTTTTAATATATTTATATGGTAATTATTGCTCAAATCTTGAAATGTTAAAATTTTATTTTAATATTTTCACTTACTTTATTTAATTTTGGAGTTCTTAACCCATCGGAACAAATAAGACTATGTAGAATGTAAAAAAAGTATCAACTCTTTCTTGCGTTGAAATTAGGGAAATCTTTTCTTGTTGCTTTTGAAGTTACATTCAATCAATAGAATCTGTTTCAATATAAATGACTATAAAAAAATTTATTCAGTGTAAGACATGTGACAAACCCTTCTGCAGTCCTTTTCTTCATATTTCTTGAACTTGAGTTAGTATATGAGTGATAGAAGGATAACAATATCTTATTATTTTTTAAGTAAACAAACGGATTCTAGAATTTTATATTCTTCTGAATTGGAGATTTACAAAGATAACTTGATTTCTAAACTGTATAGCTGTGAAAGTATCATGAGAATAATGCAAAAGTGTTATATAATTCTGGATATAATGTACATATGGTCAGTTGGCATGCATTTTATTTCTTACAAAAATTATTGAAGATAAATCTTATAATTGTAGGAACTATTTTTTTTAAAAAAGAAATAGCTTCTAAATTTAAGGAAAGTAACAGAAAAGACACGGATTTTGTATTTGGGTTTCAAAAAGAAAAGATTTTTTCCTCTCATGTACCTAAAAATGAATTATTTTGCTCTCTGCGTTGCATAAAGATGTAATATTGATGAAAACACAATCAATTTTAAGAAGCCTGAAATAAACATCTACAATCTGTATGAAGGGGCAGCTGATGTCTTGGTTTGAAGTGATGGCAATTTATTCCACAGCGAAAAATTGAAGCAGATCTCTTACAAAAATAATGTTTCACTTTCGAAAATTGTTACTAATATTCACACATACTTCTTTCCAGATTGTTTTTATTTATTTTTATTTTTAAAGTATGGTTTTTGGAAAATTACTGTTGTTTATTTCTATTCTATTATTAAAGGTCTATTTTCAAGCACCGTTGCAATTATAACCTGCTCTCTTTTGTGTTCTTTAAAATGTTTCTTCAGAGACAGATTGGCCCAATATTATAGAAAAATTTACAGCTCTTATTTTGTGATTGATCTTTATTTGATGTATAAATTTTTTCTTGTTGTGTTAACGCATTTTTTAAATCTCTTCCAACTTTATTTTTCATTGTACAATTATTTTTTGTTAATCTTTGAAAGTATATTTGAATATAGTTTATGCTTTGATCAACTTTTTTTAAATGGATTCCTTTCATTTGATAGTTTAATAAGTTTTCTCTCACCAGTTTTTTTTTTCTGAACCCCATATTTTTAAGAAAGTAACTAAAAAGCAGTTATCTTTTCAACTTTCTAATGAGTGTTTTTCTTCTTTTAGTATCAAATATGAACTATTTTTAGACATTTAATATAAGTTTTGTAAATGAATTAAAAAAGCATGAAAGTCTTGATTTTATGGCTTTATATTTCAAAATTATCTTTTAAATCATCAGTTATTTGTTTCAGTCAATTTTTATTTTTTAAACTTTTAATGAAGTTTAAAGAAAGTTTATATCTATTAATGGCACACACATAGAAAATGTGCATCGTAATTTCAACTTTAATTGACCAAAGTTTAAATAAGAATGGAGTATAATTCCAATTTTGGATGTCATTACAAGCATCTTTAATTTTGGACTCATTCAAACAATGTTTTCTAAACTTTTGCATTTATAATCTAACTGAATTCAAAGTGATAAAACAAAGATCTTGTAGTAAAATTGACTTTTTTAAATTTCAGGTTAACTAGACCATCTGGATTCATTATAGATGGCACTGGTAATTACAGTGTCGATATGCAGTGTACCTGGCTTATTGAAAGCGATTCACCCAATAGCACAATTAGACTGGAGATAGCTCATTTTGAAACTGAATGCAGTTGGGATCACTTGTATATATTTGATGGAGACTCTGTTTTTTCTCGTTTATTAGCAGCATATAGGTAAGTGATTCAAGTGGATTTGAATTTGTTTATTGGAAATGAATAAGATTATATTTAAAAATGATAAAGTGATCAATAGGCTCCAAAGGGAAAGATCAATTTTGCATTGACAAATAGTTGAGATTTGAAAAAATAAAAATAAATCCACCCAGTAGATTTATATCAAAGATATACTCATATTCAAAGAGGGATTCAAACCAATGCTTTTAATCTGACCCTTCTTGACCCAATCATCCCATGAAATTGAGAGGCTGCTGTGGAAGAATAAGAATAAATAGGCAAAAATATAAATTTAATAAACTGCTGAAAAGAAAAGAGTTGGAAGAGCAGAATATAAATTCAAATACAGTAGAATAAATAGAACATCTATAAATTTAGGTTGGTCAAAATTGCAAATAGGAAAAAAATCTTCAAATATGATGTATACTGTATGACCAAAAAATACTGAAGAAAGACTTTATTTTGCATTGATTAGAAAAAACCCCCTTAAAGATAAGATGTAGTGTGGCAAGGAGTTTCTTTTTAGGAGTAGGGCAATATTAAAAAGGGAAATATTAATATTCAAAATTCTTGCTAATAAGTTGAAACTAGCCGTCAAGTATATTCTCATATAACTTTAACTGAGAAATCTTAGTACTATCTATCAGTGGAAGATAAATTCAGAAGAAGGGGAAAATATTATTTTATAGAGAAAGGAAAGCCAGAAGGTGCTCTTTAAGTAGTGAAAAGATTTAAAATATATGTGATGGTAAAATTAGCAAAGTTCAGTTGATATTAGGAAACATGAATTTGAAGTATCTACAAAATATATTTATTCTTAAATGAAAGTCCATTTGCTTTCACTAAAAATAATTTGAAAAGACATTAATTAATGATTTTTAAGATATTCCAATTAGTTGTTAATGATATGGATTTTTTTAATCTAAAAAAATTCAAATATCTCAAAATAATTTTAATGGTAGAATAGTTAAAAACAATATATTTTAAAAAACTCTTTAAAAAGGTGATAAATTTATCCTACCACTCTTCAAAGGGTTGGAGTAGGAATTAATTCAAATTCCTAAGTATCATCCGAAACAGAACAGTTCAATACTTAATTTATTTCTACTCAAAACATCTACCAATATCCCTCTCCTGATTGGTTCCCAGACACTTTGTGGCTCCTCAAATCTTCTCTTTCAATGGTCTCTACGGAGCATCCTTTGTCTTCTCTTTTACACCATTTCTCAATTTTCGTTATAATTTCTAATCTCCAATCCCTGCCCCTTTCCACCACCCCTCTCAAAAAAAAAAAAAAACAGTAAGCAAAAGTTCCATGAGCGAAACTCCAGTAAATGCAATTGAAGGCCCTGGTTTCTGAAAGTGTATCTCATTAACTTTTTATCATTCTGCTGTAGATCGCATGTTAGAAGCAATAAAATAAGATGGGATTTGGATTAGGAAATAAAAGAAGAATTTAGAATGAAATTAACATAGGTTGACTTAAGATAAAAATAGGAAATTAATTAGAATTTAAATTAAGAAATATCATTTCTTATATAATATAGAATGCTGCACAACATGTATCGCAATGTTTCATTTTTTAATATTTTATATGGCACCTTTGTGTATAAATTATTTCTGGTATTTGCATGTTAAATTTGGATTTTAATTTGTAACTAAATGTAAAATGTACTAAAAACTGTATTAGTAATTTTGAACAATAGCTAGATTTATCATCAATATAACTAGGTTATAAGTGTGCCCCTAAAATCGTGAACAATGCCAAGAAGAGTATTTAAAATGAAATAACTTTTGCAGTTGGTGTATGAGGAATGTAAAATATTTAATATACATTCCATATGATTTTTTTAAAATACCTTACAATTGCAGGTTTGAGGAATAAAAATAAATAAAAGGTTTACTATACATATAGTTTAAAATTTACCTTGTAATTTGATATTTATTGTAATTTAATTCTTTTATAGTTATTCATTGTTTTGTTTAATTTTGAATATTTTTATATATGTGACAAAATACACTTTAATATGAAATAAATAAACTTTAGATTTTAGATGACAATTTGGTGTGAAAACACATCTGTGAATCATGAATGACTAAAGGAACGTATAAATAGGATATGATGTTTGCAGCCAGTTTGTGCAATATAAATGCAACATATTTAATGTTCATACTGCATTAGTTGTAAAAAACTCCTTGAAACTGCTTGTAACAGAAATTTTTAAAAAATGTTATGTCGAAAGTATAAAATGAATTTTAAAATTTATTGAAATTCCATTCTATTACACAATAAATAGTTTTAACTTTTATTTTGAATCATTATGGAAGTTAATATTTAATTATATATTAATTTTAATTATTGAACCATTATGTTTATTATTTAATTTTTACCTCCAGTTTTTTAATGTTATATTTTTATTGAAATCATGAGTATGTCATCCATTTGTGAAGAGGTTGTTTTATAGTCTTTTCTCCATTACCTATTTAGTCTTCTCAGACTGTTGAAATAAAATAAAAACCTGTTTAACCTTTTGCACTCAAAGGCTATTTGAAATTGGTTTTCGAACTCGAGAGCTCCGCTACAGAGACAATGCAAATAATTTTCAGTTTTTAAGATAAGAACAAAAACAAATCGTAAAAACTAGTTATAGGATGTTTCACATCACACTTTGGACGATTACAAAATGTAATAATTTTGTAATTTTTGTGTTTTTTTATACATCATAACATTTGTATTCATAAAGAATTTAAAAAAATAACATACAACGATGACTTTTCTTTTAATGCGTATAGCAAACTTACAAGTGGATATGATCTTTTCACTAAAATTGCTTCGAGTTGCTGGTAATACGAATGAAAAAAAACTTCGAGTGCAAAGGGTTAATTTTCAAAAAGTCAAGATTTGAGTCTTATAAAATTTATATGAGAGGAAATGATTAACCTTGTACTTAATTCTTTTATCACAAAAGCCTACCTAAGTACCACCATTAAAAAGCTATATGGGTATCTACATGAAGTTATGCATTTCATTATTTTTTTTTCTGTATTTTCACACACCTTTTAAATACTAGTTAGAGAAAGGAATTGAACAAGAAAATGTTGATTTATCCTGACTTGTTGCTAACTGATAAATTTCTGAAGAAACCATTAAAGTTTTGTTGAATTTATAGTTAACATTATTAGATGGTAAAATATTTTTTTAAAGTTTCTAAAAATTATTCTCCACATAATTGAAAATTATTGTAGTTTTATTCCTAGTAGCAGCAAAGAAGTCTTGGAATTTCAATTCAAAGTGAATAAACTTAGTACTTTCGATTTTGGAAATTAATATATTTATTTATTTACCTCATGAAATTTTTTTAGAAGATTATTTTATGGTATATGACTGATAATTGAATAGGAATGTTATTAAAAAAATGAAGAAAGAACTTGCATTGGACTCTAAATTTAACATTTAGGACAATTATCTTTTTAATTGGATCAGTTTTAAAAAGCATAAATGAAATAATTTTGATAGAAAATGCTTTTTCTTATGTTATGGTTAATATTTTATTGCATTTTAATGAAAGTACTTATGATGAATAATATATTAACAAAGCCCACTTAATAAATATCATTTAATAAGTGGGGTTGAATATATTTATTTTTGTTAAATATTGATAATTATGATTTTATAATTGTCATCCAAAAGAATAAAACTAAATAAGACTACTAGAAACATGTTGAGTAGATCTAGCTTGAATATCAAAATAGAGATTTCTAATGGGAACATTTGGTACATATTAAAAATAAAAGATTTTAGAGTTAATGGCCTAAGTAAGTTTCACTGGAATTTAAATTCTAAAATTTATTAACTTACAATATTTCCACTAGTAAACAATATTAAAACAGTTTGTTACGACAATTTTTATTGATTTGAGGTGAAGAACTATCTCCTTAAAAATTTTTAAATGTAAAATAATTTTTACATTTAAAACATTAGACTTCATCCAGAATGTTCAAAAAGTATGTAAAAACCTTCTATACATATTTTTTGAACATTTTGGAGGAAGTTTAATTAATGTTTTAAAAGTAAAAGTTATTTAAAAAAGTTTAATCTGATAGCATTTTCCTGGACTATAAACCTGCAACCTGATTTCTGTGATAGAGAGTTTTTTCATAAAATTTCCAGAGGTATTGATATCCAATTCTCTTTTTCGTCTTTCCTGGGGCTCTCTTTCCAATAAACCAAAGGCACAATAATTCGTTTGTAAAACCTCAAGTGACTTTGGAATTTTTTGAAAAGTTATAATTGCAGTATATTTCAATTTTCTTTTTTTCAAGGAATACAAAGGTACTTTTCGTTATGTAATTTGTAACTGTGTGTTGATAGAGTTTCACTTTTTGAAAGTCATTGGGATAACGAATTTCTTCCATAATTATTGGATGTAGAACTTCCTCTTGATAGTATGTTGTATCGATTTTGCATTTTTTTTCACATAAATTTATTTTTAATTTATCTTTTTTTTTGCATTGGCAGAACCAGATTTGTGCATTCCTCCCTCTTCGTTTTTGATAGTAAATAGAACTATTAGTATTGTAGTCATTTAGGTTAGCTGAAACTTCACCAAGAATCTCCATATATTCTTATTTATCTCCGTTTGAATAATTTTCTTACAGATTTCTATAAACTGTTCTTTGTTGAGTCAACAAAAGCTTGTGAAATTATGCTCTCTAACTTTTTCTTTGGCTATTTAGTTATATATTTAATTTTCTGTGTTTATTTTCCCTCAATAGTTAGAGCTAAAATTTTCAGACTAGAGTTGCGTCATATCGTTACGCTTTAATATTAATTGCGGCTTATTCCGCTTTATTCACAGCACTTTATACAAGGTGCGTAGCGTCATGAAAAATCCTTAAATTTGAAAACCATTTTTAAGCACCTTAGAAGTGCTTAATTTTCAGAAAATGTCCTTAAAAATTGTTTAATTTTCTAGTGAAGTGGAAAAAATCTTTTTGTTTTGTTTTGTTTCTCCCCAAGTTGAATATGATAATTCGAAATCATGGTACATAAAACCTTGTTTACTGGATGTATCAAAAAAGAAAACCAACAAAAGAGAAGAATTCGAAGAAATATTTCAGAGGCTCTAGCCCAAATTAAGATAACGTTTAATGATCCGCCCCCCTTCTTTTCTCCTTTTGTTTTTCGCCTTTTTTCTTCAACATTGTGCACTGCCATTTATTAAAATACTAGAATAGTTATCTGGAAAGGGCAGCGCGGAATGCATACAATGCGTTCGCTTGAATGACCAACTATTCAAGCAAAGGGTTCTTCTAGGTATTCAACTGTACTATTTTGAATTGCTATCAATTGCGGTACATCAATCGCTTAAAGTCCTGTATGAGGAAATTTGAGCTTGAAGTCTTTAATTTTCAAAGATCGTGATATCTTTCGCTGTATTTTTTGAATGTCCGCATCAATTTTCACATTTTTATTTGTTGGACTAATCTTGCAAATTTTGAGGGAAAAAACAAAAATGGTTGTATCTGATATTTAAATATATTTGAAGAAATAAAAATAAAATGATTTTTTTTCAGGATTTTATAATGATATTTTATAAAAGTTATTATTTTTTAAAATTTTTTTAGAACTCTATGGAAATTTTTTTCCTAATAAAATCTCTCTTTATATATAAATTCTTGCCCTGTATTAAGCCACTGAAGTATTAATGATTTATGTATCTTACTTTTATTTTAAAAAATATTGAGAAACTCTCACAGATATTTATTGTTAATCTTATAAAATTGGTTTATTTTTTGGTATTCATAGCTTTTTTTTTTCACTTTTATGATCATTTCTATACTTTTGTCTAATCAAAAATGGTATAATTTTACTGTAGAAGATGTTAGGCAAATATAGAAATAAATGTTAAAATTTAAAAAACAAGCATTTAAAATTCATTAAAATTTTTTTTTCAATAAAAATAATGCATTATTATAAAGCAAAGAAAAAAATACACAATGCTTAAAAATACGCAGTTTACGTATGCATACTTATATAAAGGTGCTTACTAAGTACTTAATTTTTGCTGCAATTTATCACTACGCTCTCTGTTTACAAATACACGGATGCAAAAAAAATCCCAACACCAAGAAAAAATTGCTGTACAGTAATGAAATTTTAGGAATACATTTGTCTAGGTAACATATTTAATGATTAAAGTTTCAAGATTACAGGTAGAGCCATTGGCGAGAAGAGCCATTTCAAATGTGAAATGTTGGTACATTAGTAACTGGTGTAACCGCCAGAATTTTGAATGCAAGCATGCAAACGTTGAATGCATTGTGTCGTACAGGTGTCGAATATCATTTTGTGGGATGGAGTTCCATGCCTGTTGCACTTGGGCGGTCAATGCAGGGACGGTTAATGCTGGTTGTGGATGACGCTGGAGTTGTCGTCCAATGATGTCCCATACGTGCTCGATTGGAGAAAGATCTGGTGATCTAGCAGGCCATGGCAACATGTCGACACTCTGTAGAGCATGTTGGGTTACAACAGCGGTATGAGGGCGAGCGTTATCCTGTTGGAAAACACCCCCTTGAATGCTGTTCATGAATGGTAGCACAACAGGTTGTATCACTAGACTGACGTACAAATTTGCAGTCAGGGTGCGTGGGATAACCACGAGAGTGCTCCTGCTGTCATACGAAATTGCTCCCCAAACCATAACTCCTGTGTGTCTAGGTCGCAGACAGGTCACTAGCAGGCGTTCACCTGTCCTTCTTCTAACCAACAAACGGCTATCACTGCGACCAAGGCAGAACCGGCTTTCATCAGAAAACACAACAAATCTCCACTCCGTCCTCCAATGAGCTCTCGCTTGACACCACTCGCGTCGCAAACGGCAGTGGTTTGGAGTCAGTGGAATGCACTGTATAGGGTGTCTGGCTCGGAGCTGTCCTTGAAATAACCGATTTGTTACAGTTCGTTGTGTCACTGTGGTGCCAACTGCAGCTCGAATTTCAGCTGCAGACGCAGTACGATTAGCCACAGCCATACGCTGAATACGACTGTCTTCCCTCTCAGTAGTACCACGTGGCCGCCCGGAACCTGGTCTTCTTGAGGCAGTACCTTCCCGTGACCACTGCCACCAATACTCATGCACAGTGGATACATTCCTGCCAAGTCTTTCAGCAATAACGCGGAAAGAAAACCCACCTTCTCGTAGCCCTACAACACGATCTCGTTCAAACTCAGCGAGCTGTTGATAATGACTTCGTCTTCTCAGAGGCATGCTTGACTAACATTAACCCACTACGTCAAATCTCAACTGTAAATAACAATCACGAACCTTACAACGCTTATTTAAAGCAAACCTCATTTGTATGTTCATAGTGTCGCTACCAGCGCTACACTTACTCGCGTAGCTCGAAATTTGAATCGACGTCATCTTTCAGATGTATAAACACGCCTACCAAATTTCGTTTATCTAGCACAGCTCCTTCCTAATGTTGGGATTTATTTTTTCCATCAGTGTATTTCTGCACTTAACTAGTTGATGAAGGACTTAGATATCGCATGAAAATAAATACAGTATTTTTATTCTTTAGAATTATTTCATGGAATCGGTGATCTTATTTTTGTTATGTGACCCACCAAATACTGAATGTATAACGCTTTTCATTTCGGCGGGTTTCAAGTTGAATTTTTTAAACCATCTTCAACAAATAATGCAGCTGTGAACCACTTTCAATAAGAGCACGAATTTGGGGTGATATATCTGTCACGATATTAATTTGTAAAGTTTGGAGAACTTCTTTTGAATCGCCGTGACTAAATAAATTCCCTTTCTGCTCTTCTGAATCTCTGGCGTGTTAATTTTTATTTTGTTTGTGGGCAACTCAGGACACATCAAAGTCCAATGTCTCTTATTACGTAGCAGGCACTGTACGTTTGACGTACAAATTCTAGGTTGATGTGCCAGCTTTAAGTAGGTGAAACAGCTTTTTTTTCCTTGTTTCTTTTTAAAACCAAGTTTGTTTTAGCTGTCATGAAGTTTCTCATAATAAATGCAGTTAGTAACATATTTTTTCTCTACTCCCACATGAGAATAAATATGTAACAGCGGCTAGAGGAGTAAAACGAGACGTTTTTCTTTTCTATTTTTTTATTGTACTCTTTGGGTGTAAACCCTGCTTTCCGCAAACTAATTCTTTCATTTCCTTCTAATTTCGTTTTCGGACAGAGCCATAAAAATTTTCAATTTTTCATTATAAACATTGAGTCATCGTTTAAAATTACACTAGAATTACATAATCATACTCTAAAAGCTCTCCGTTTATGCAAGATTCAATTAAAAAGAAAAGCATTGCGGAATATTTATCAGATGTTAAACCAATTAGTTCTACGGCTCTTAAATATGTGTCTTAATATGTGCGCCTAATTTATCGTAAATTTGAGTGATGTTTAGTTTTCTTTTAATGTCTGAAGCATTGATTATAACTAAATTTAGTAGCTCATGACATACTACTCAATAAGCAGCTCATCTTTTCCAAAATGTGATTTAAAATTTTTATTTCTTTATAATAATTTCCGTTTGCCAGTGTGTAATTATCTAAACTTTTCTCTGCTTTTTTTTCCTTCACTTACAGACTGAATCAAATACGGAAACTTAATCCTCGTTTTCTAATTTATCTTCTTTATGATTACTTTTAAATTGAATCAGAAAATTAGCCAATTCTTAATCTCACCGTTATGTTAACGAGTTCTATTTCTGGAATCTTCACTTTCTGTTTAACTTGCGGAGATGTTGCCATTATAGATGTTGCCATTTTCAAAAACTGAAATTTCATTTCATGTGCAACAGAAAATTAATTTAAGTTCGCTATACATCATATTTGAGTCTTGTTTTTTTTATTTGGTATCTTAACTTATTATCTGGGTATGTAGATTTACTATAATAATGTATTTGAGTTTTTTGTTGTCAGTATATATATATATATATATATATATATATATATATATATATATATATAAAATACAGGCACTGGAATCGTGTTCTCCCAGAATGTCTCAATATCATCGGATTTTTGAGTCAGGACAGGCCAAATATTAGGTGAAAATCTGGCATGTGCTGGTATAAAAAAAATGCAGTTTGGATACGACTCTTTATAAAGTTTTTGGACCAGATGCATTTTTTTCTTTTTATATTAATCTTTTATTAATGTGCATTAATCTTGTCTTTCTTAATTGCTACCTCTCTTTTGCATGATTAATGTTTTAGATGCAGTATTTTGCAGGCTATAAATATTGTTTTTTGAAGACTTTTGTTTTATGTCAAGGCCTCATAAAATATTGATTTTTAGCTTTAATTTTTATCAAATTGTTGGTCATTATTTTTTTGTGAACTTTCTTATTTTTATTTTCTATAAGATGATATACCTGATTAAATATAAAACAGAACTCTAAGATAGGTTAACTTGGCAGGATGGTGAAAGCTATACCAAGATATCAAGATGAATGATATTTTTGTTTGTTACAATAGGCGGATTTAAAAAAAAAAATTCAAATGTACCACGTCATTGTTTTGATGCCATGTGACACATTTAAAACTGCTTTTAACTGAAAATTTTGTCAAAAAAATTCGATTATTTAACTTTTTTCAAATTGTTATTTTGACAAGAAAAATACATGAAATGTTTTAATAATTTAAATCAAAATATCATTTTGCAAATCACAAAATGTATGAAACCAAATGCTTAATTCCATCCATAGTGACGTTCTGTTGAGTATGCATTGCATTTCTTTGGCTAAAGCATTAAATTTACTTGAGCATTATCTGAATTCTGCAAATATTGGAGTACTGTTTTTAGTAGTAATTGTAATTATATGTAGATATCTTTATATCATTGTATCACGTATCCGATACCAAATAACTATTAGGTTGTCTTCTTTTAAAATTGAAAACCCTCATATTTCTCTCATTGTCAAATACACAGTCCAGTCATATTAATAAGATCACCGCCATCTTTTTTCGTCAACGTTAAATAACCAATCGCAAAAAGCACGTGTTGTGAACAAATTTGATGAATATAGAATGTTGTAGGCTTGGGAAAAAACTCAGTGCTTGCAGTCATGCATAAAGAAACGGTTTATCCGACCTCCAATGGGCATGATCACTGACTTTCGGGCTAAGGGTGGACGCATTTCCGAAATGGCTAATTTTGTTAACTGTTCGTAGGCCGCCGTGGTAAAAATATATCGTGCATGGCAAAATGGCACGATCCAAAATCAGGGAAGTGACAAATGTGGTGCACCACGAGCCATAGATAGTAGAGGTGAAGGACGGTCGCGGAGATGCGTTCGGACGAATAGACGTGTAACCGTTGAGCAACTGAGCGCTCAGATGAGCCAAGGGGCTGCCAACACTGTCTCTACAACGACGATTCAGCTAACGTTGCTGCGTATGGGCTTCCGCAGCAGATGCCTGGTTAATACCCCTATTCCGATTGCTATTCATCGGTGAAGAAGACTAGAATTTGCACGCCAGTACAGCAACTAGTCTTCTACTGAGTGGAGACAGGTGACTTTTCCCGATGAATCACGTTTTATTCTGAATTGGTCGGATGGACGTTGGCGTATACGGCCTGTAACGTCTGAAAGCAAACGCCCTGCAACAAAGAGTCCAAGCTATAGGAGGGAGCAAATGGTCTGGGGAATGTTTCCGAGATATTCTTTGTTTGCACTCATTGTGGAAGGCATGATGTATCAACACAAGTATGCATCTGTCCTTGCAGACCATGTTCACACCTACATGTGAATTATTTTTCATTAGGGTGATGGCATCTACCAACAGGACAATGCGACGTATCATAAAGCTCGCAGCGTACGTGCATGGTTCGAAGAGCACCAAGATGAGTTCACTGGAATCCCTTGGCCAACTAATTCTCCGAACTTGATCGGAATCTTTGGTGGGTTATTCTCGATTGGGTTGTTCGCTCCATGGATTCTCACTCGCGTAACTTAGCGCAGTTGGCCATAGCAGTGAAGTCGGCGTGGCTCAACATCCCAGTGAACACTTTCAAGAATCGGATTGACTCTCTTCCTGTACCTCTCACAGCCTGTCCGCTCTGCAAAAGATGGTTATTCTGGATTCTGACAAGTGATTACATTAATGTGATTGAACCATGTATGTTGTCAAGCTCTAGAATGGGAATTTTAAGCAAGAGTAATAATTTATTATTATTTAGAATTGTGGGCCTGAAAACATTTTAAGAGGAAGAGTATAAGAATTTAAAAATTTTATGGTGTGAAAGTATACATATATTTCTTACTTTTTTTTATGTTCATTTCATCTTCTTTTTGTGGGAGGTGGGTATGGACGTTTCAGATGCTCAGTTAATTCTTTTAAATGCCTGGGAGTGCATTGCAAAATTTCATTCAATTTTATAAAAAGATATTTTTATTTTTGAATGTTAAATGTGTAATAATGGGTTCAAAATAACTGTTTCTATCATTTTCATTGTGTATTGTGATTTTATATTTTATGCAATTCTTCCTCCTTGGCTTTATTATTGCTACTATATTTGCCATTGTGGCAATATGCATCATTCTATGTATCCTACCTGTATCATAATTCTTCAAATATCTGCAAAAATGTAAAATCCTTTACTGATTCATTCAAAGTGTAAGGTTTATAGTTTTAAAAAGGGTAACAAAATTAAAATATAAATTGCATAATTGGGATTGATTTGCTGAATATTATCTGTTTTTGTTAATAGCCAGATTTAAAAAATGTATATCTTAGAACATGTATTATATTATTAGAATATGTATTTATATGCATTTATTTTAATGAATTAATTTATACTAAAGCTCAATGTGTGTGTGTGTTGGCGCTCTACATTCCATACCGTTGGGCCTACAGCCACCAAATTTGGTACATGTATACCTTGGAAGTCGGGAATATGCACCTCGGAGCCCCTTTTTATCGTATTTTTAATTACAATTTGAATTAATTAAAATTTAAGTGAAATTTCGAAGTTTTTCCGCTATAACTTCCGAAAATATTATCGCACAAACATGATTTTTACATCAATTTAAAGATAAAAAATTAACTTTCTAATGGTATCAGTGTTTTAATCTATAAATTAAACTTCTATTTTTAACGAATTTTAAAAGAAATGTTTTAACCATGTTTTTTTTAGCACGTGACTGGATAAAATAAAAGAAAACAATGACGGAAGTTCAAATTAAAAAAAAAAACTATCATCGCAAATAAATCTAAAGAAAAGCAACTTTTAGCACGTGACTGGATAAAATAAAATAAATATAAAATGTGATATTTTCTTTAAAAGGCAAGGCAAAGGATTCTATGATCGTTTGCAATATCCATATCTTTAATTCAATAAATCTTTATTTACGATAAACCTGATTGAATTTATACAGGATATGCATTCAAATTCCGGCCCAATGGCCACTTTGTAAAATATTAGTAATAGGCATACATATTGTTTAGCACTGTTAGCTTAGTCTAAATAAAGCAAATAATTGCCTTTTATGTGGCTTGAATCCGATAATGCCTTGATGAATTATGAGTTTTAGATTTCTTCATACTTTGCTCTGTGAGCCATATTTTACAAAATATTTTTATTAATATTTTAAATAAAAGTTGCTACATCAATCATTCTTCTAAATCAATAATTAAAACTGACAGATTTATAAAATTAAAGAATATTATTAGGAAAACGTGTTCTTTTAGAACTTTCCGTCCATCATCTTAATTTCAGGCCAATCAATGCCTGGAATTACTTCAAGACTAATGAATATGTGATTTTGTTGAAAACTTTAGAACGCATTACTCATGGCGAACCAGCTGGTCGCCAAAGGCGGCTAGTAAATTATAAAATAAATTCCATTTGAATGCCTTAATTTATGTATTATTAAATTTTTGATAAAAAATATTTAAATAGAAATGCATATAAGACTTTAGTTAAAAAAAACTTCTCTATAATATACTAATTTTATAATTGCAAAGTATATAAATTTTAATATGAGAGAATATTAATTTATTTCTCCTTGTAATATTTATTTTGCTTTGAAAAAATTGATTAGATTATATGTAAAATTATTTGCAATTGTTGCCCAACAATTTTTTAAAAACCTTTACATATCTCTATTTTTTCAGTGGAGTATTAGTGAGATATGGCACTCCCTCTGACAAATTATCAGAAATTGTGGCAACTTCAGGAAGTGCTTACATATATTTCTACAGTGATGCTGCTTACAATATGAGTGGGGTAAACATTACTTATAGGTATGTCTGTTCTCTTTTTAATCATCTTGATATTTAATGAAAATTGTAATTTCAAGCAAAATACATTTCCTTGTTATTTGTTATTTTATAATGCCTTTAACATATAATTAAAACAGCAATTCGAAACAGAATATTTTTATGTATTTTCTATTTTTGTTTGTTTTTTCCACTGCAATAACCATATGAAATGTTTCACATCATAACTTTTATGAAGTTTCCATAAATGATGTTCAGAATTTTCAGAGAAATGATATCCTTAAAAGAGTTCACATATCCTGATTATAAGACAGAAAAAGGTTGCATGTGTCAAAAAGGAAAATTTTGGGAATTTGAAGTATATACTATCTGTAGCAACACCTTTGTATGCTTGTTTTGAATTACTTAAAGGACTTCTGAAAGTTTTTCAGGTTTGTCTCAGGATAAAGCATTGCTTATTTTACACTAATAATGACATGTTTTACTCTAATTACCTATTCTGTCTGTTGGTTAAGAATCTGAGTTCAAGAATTTTGGGACACACCCTTCTAATCGGCAAATTGACACTTTAACATGAAAATGGTTTTTTAATTTGTTTCGGCATTTACTTCAAATTAGTCTTCAATTTTATAATCACATTTGGAATATTCTATATATTTGCTGTGGTGGGATGCTACTAAACTTTTTCTGCTGTAGTTAATAATACAATAATAATTCAAAATGCATCAGTGCATTTTTTTCTGATTTTTAGTTAAGCATTTTTATAGGATGTCTGTATTTTGAAATAAAAACAAGCTCCAATATTTCTAATAGCATCGTCTATTTTCCTCACCAAATTTCTAAACTACATCAAGGTTATTCTTTGAAAATAAATTTCACTCATCTGTTTCAAAATTAAAAAGCAAACAAAAATTTTGATTCTTTAATTTTGAGATTAGATTTTGGACTTATATTCATATTTTGAAAAGTGTTATGTAGACATTGAACTGAATTGTTTTTTTAAATGGTAATATGATGTATTCTACTTCTTTTGATAACATATTTGCCATTAAAAAGTAAATTTTAGCATGTAAGTTCAAAAAGTTTTAAGGGCAATGCACCTAAATTTGGTTACAAATCATGGACAAGGTTTCTTTATGTGGACATGAATAATTTCAGTTTATATCTGTAAGTCATTTTTCCACTGCATTGTTTTTTGTATTGCCTCTAAAACCATGCATTTAGCAGTGGACTCATAAATTTCAAAATAAGTTTTTTTTTTTTTATTTGCCATTCAAATGCTATTGACAATAAATTTCAAAATAAATATTTCTTACCATGTTTTATGTATGCATAAAATAATTTGTTTGAAAGATTTGACAGATCCAAGTAAAAGAATTATTTCCTAATACATACTGTAACAGGGTGGAATGAAAATGGCCTTAGTTTTATTTTAATTATCTTTTATTATTATTTTAGTTTGGCAGTAGAGCAGAAAAGTTGCCTTTTAGGTTCAAAACAATTTTTAAAAAATCATTTGCAATATTGCATTATCGTGAGTTGTCACAAAGAGTTTGAAATTTGTTAAAAGATTGAAAAAATGGGAATTTTTAAAAGGGACCATTAAATTTTTTTCTGGGATTTTAGTTTGGTAATAGTGCTGAAAAGTTGCCTTTTAGGTTCAAAAACAATATTTCATAATTTGGTTGCATAATTACATCATCTTGAGGTGTCGCAAAGAGCTTGAAAAAAAATTTTTTTTTTTTTTTTGGCCGGATGGAAGAAATTTTTAAAAAGGGTTTTAAATTTTTTTAAATTAGATTTCTGTTTGATAATGGGAGAGAAAAGTTAGCTTCTAGGTTTAAAAAGAATAAAAAAAATTTCTGGTTGCAATTCTGGCAAGAGCTTATTTTATGAATGTTTTGTTTATATAATGCTACAAAATAAGATTTTAAATGCATGGAAAAACATTATATCTGGAAAAAAATTATGAATTACAAAATATAATAATAATTAAAAATATTTTTTATATTAAATTTTTTGTTTTTTACTTCTGTATCTTCAATGATTACAAATATTACAGCTGTAAAATGTTTGTTTCTACTTCATTGCTACATTAAACCAATTTTGAAATTATGTATTTAATTCATTGTAGTTGATTTTTTTTCAATAATAAACTTTATTAATTTTGGGCAAAATAAAACATAATGATGATATTGTGTTTTGTAGGATTTGTTTAATTCAACTATATTATTTTTTTGTATTTAGCATTAATAGCTGTCCAAAGAATTGCTCAGGCCGAGGAATATGTGTGGATGGTATTTGTACTTGCTGGGCTCAATGGAGAGGTGAAGCTTGTGATGTTCCCATATGTCCATATAAGTGTCGAGATAATGGTTATTGTGATGTGGAACATCATAGATGCATTTGTAATCCAGAATATACAGGTGATATATAAGACATTGATGAGTAATGAATTTAAGATAAATCCTGATAAAATTATTTTGATAAACCAATGTTTTTTTTTATTTTTTAAAAATTTGTACAGTTCCTTTTTAGGCTGTTTTAAGAGAATGTCATTTAATTCAAACTATTGTTTTGTATTTAATACAGATAGAGTGGAACCAGAGTGACTTTGTGTTTATTACATCTGTTATCTGAATTTTAAAAAAATGCATATATTTTTAATATGCATTTTTTAAATTTATATATTCTTTATAGGGTGTTCTCATTCTTATGAATGTCAGCATTTTTTCTTTTTTATAACTTTTTAAATTAAATTTTATTCAGAATTTCTTGTATGAGATAAAAAATGGTATAAGTTTATTAGTTTTAGAAAATCAAAATATTATGCTTGCAAGCCTGAAAATAAGAAAGCTTCAGATGTACTGTAAGATCCACATAAATGTGTTGGCAAATGCTAATTCCTGTATTTGATTTTTTAGTAGTAAAATAATTGTTGATCATCGTGCTGCATAATTGATGAAAGTAATAAATTAGATATGTTGGTTTAGTGATATTTGGATACTCAATCCTTTTTAATGCATGAGATATTTTTTGAATTTCATCGGAAGAGCTCTGCATATTTATATACCAAAAAATGGATTGTAAATTGTTTGTTTCATGAATGTTGTGTAATCTTTTAATGTTAGTTTTTATTTCATTTTGCTATTTCTTTGTAGGGTTCGATTGCAGCTTTCGTATAGATGAAGGATGGTGGGCTGAAGAGCCTGTTAAAGAAAAAGTTCAAGGTCGAGCCCTTCATGAAATGGTTGTAATAGGTGATGAAATGTGGGTTATTGGTGGAGAAAATTTTTATCATTCCACTTTCCAAAATATGATAAAGTAAATTTTTATATTGAAATTTTAAAAATTCTTATATTTTTGAAATCAAATTACTGATTGCAGCGGTTTTGAATAATGAAATGATTTCATTTTCAGGTATAATTTTATTAAAAAGACATGGACAGTTATGTCTAACAACTCTTCGCATGAACCTTTAAATCGATACTGTCATTCTGTTGTTGCTTATGAGGTAAAGTTTAATTTATTTTTATGTATGAAATGTTCCGACCAGATTCGCTATATTTAACAATTTCATAACTTTTATAATAATTATTTTTTAAATTTCTAAGGAATGTTTAATATTTTAAAAATTTATTATCAATAAATTTTCCTTAATGCATTATAATAAAATTTATTAATATTGATGAATGGATTTACTTAATTACTTTATTTGTAGAATTTAACCTGATTTTTTTTATTTATGGTTTTTGGTTAAAATTTGATTATGTTTATTATACCGACATTTTATTATGAGCCAATAGTAGTAGATGAAGTATTCAAATCTTGCAATTGTTGTTGCTAGAATGATGTTCTTTTGTATTTTGTGGAGAAATAATTTCGAATTCGAAGTTTTATTATAGGAAACGTTAAAAAAATAATTTTATTATTCACCTATCATTAATCGTTTGAAATAACCGGTTGAAAACATGTCAAGCATTCAAATCAAGTCCGTATATGGTAAAAATATTTGTCAACGATTAGAACAACGCGCATAAGGGAATTTTTAACGCCAATTATGGTAACGCAAATGCGTGAATTTTCTACACCAGTTGAGAAAAATTGAGATGCTTTATTAAGTGTGCTGTTGAAGCTCTATGGAAGAAATAAACACGTATTATTTTAAAAATTGCGTTTGCATTTGTAAAGATTTATTTATTCTAAAATGTTGTGAGAATATTCATCTAAATTTCTTTTATTAATATTATAATAAATAAGTACATACATAATAATAAAAAGATTCCAATAGGTATTCGACCCAATATCCTTTGTAAATGCCGTCAAATGAACTAATAAAAAAAGTAAAATAGATCTTATTACAACTTTGCCTAAAGTATGTTGTTGAATGATATCAGCGTGGACTTTGACAGAAGCCGCCTTCGCTGCGATCGGTGTTTTCGAGAATGTAAACAAACAGAATGGAAGCAACCTTATTACTCAATGAATAAAGAACATTAGTGGAATTAACGACTAAGAAATAAGGTAGAACTAGCGATTAAGAAATGAAAACTTACTGACCTTGACCTCATTCCGAAGATTCATTTGAATCTAACGCAAAGAAGGCAGATCTCAAAGACTATTTTAACCATTTCAATGTAACGATTAAAGACTGGAGCGAATTATACGAATACAGAATGGACGACTCAATTGATTACAATAAACCACTGGAAACATGAATAAGAAAAATGAATAGAAAATGTTCAAAAACTTCAATTTATATATATATATATATATATATATATATATATATAATAGTCACCTAGGAACGTATCCCCTATAATCCCATATAAATTACTATTACGTATTCACGGCATATTTATGGAACATATACCCTCCGAATAAAGAGCCTTTACTTTATTTTGGTAGCTTGAAGAATTGTTAATATTACCAATGACCTGACCTTTGATTTGCAGGGTAATCTGTATATGTATGGTGGTATGCTGTATAATGGAACAGTCCTTAATGAACTTTGGTTATACAACACTACAAAGTATAGTTGGCATTTGCTATCCAAATTTACTATGGATCAGAATTGTCATTCTGAACCCTGTAGTCCTTTGGCTGCTATGGGACATACAGCTACTGTTGTTGGAAATTATATGATTGTAATATTTGGGCATAATCCTGTATATGGCTATCTCAACACAGTCCAACAGTATCAGTTAGGTTAGTAATTAAGCTATTATTTTTTTCAATTCCCTGTAAAATTTTTTATAGTGATCTGAATGTTTTGTATGCCATATGAATATTGAAGTGCCAAAAATTCTCTGATGTTTATTTTATTAGTAAAGAAATTCTTTGGACTAAAGACTCAGTAACAAAGAATTTAGAATTTTCTAATGCTTTGTGTGATTCATATTAAAATATGGAAAATTTTAAATTTCATTTTTATATGTTTCATTTTTAAAATTTTTTATTGTTTTTTTCACACTTTTTTAATATATAATTTTAATTAATCATTAAAAGTTTTTGAATTATCAGTGCAGTCTCCCTTTATCAATATCTGGATAAAACTAAATTTTATAACATGCTAGTTCTAATCAATTGCATTGTTTCTCTAATTGAATGAGGATTCCAATAATGTTTTGGTTATTAATTAGTTCTGATGTTTGGCACTTTACTATATTTATATATTCCAGAAATTATTTTTTCTGACTTTACTCCAATTCCCTAAAACCTTTTCCTAAATTTGTGTCTTTTTGAGTTTAAAAAGATCAAATTCAGTGCATAAAATGAAACAGTTGTATGATATAATCTATGATAGATTACTGGATGATTTTAAAAGAGCCTTCAATTACAGTAATTGCATAACTTTTTCTTTTTGCAGCTTCTGATCATTGGGAATTAGTTACAACTCGTGGTGCAATAGTTAAAGGCGGCTATGGGCATACTAGTGTGTATGATCCTGGCACTCAAAGAATATATGTTTATGGTGGTTACCATTCATATGGAGCTGAAGCTGCTCTTGTTGACTTTCTTTATGCTTATAACTCATGGGAATATACATGGTAAGTTCTAATGAATTGAAGTAATGAAGACTGAAATGTAGATTTTTTTTTGCTTCATTTATTTGAAAGCTTTTGAAAGAAAATCTCATTTAACTCGATGACATTTTTTTAAAATTTTCTGTACATGGTGTTTTCCTGTGACAACAAATGGTTGATAAATTTACAACTTTTTTGCATGATTATATAATTTAATTCACGATTCTTTTTATGTATTTTAGTGAGTTTAGTGATGGCAGTGTATACAATGTAAATCTGTTTTGAAGCTTTAACTGCCGCATTTCTTTGCTTTAGTTTTACTACTGAATCAAAAATTCATAAGATAGTTAAGAAAATGAAAATTATATATGTTCATGATAATAATGATTTTATTCCCAAGTATGGCTTGGTGCTATTCATAGTATTTTCATCTTAATACGTTTTTCAGCTGGGAATTTATATTGAAAATTGAACTACAACTTTGTACCATCCCCTGATTTATCAGTCGTATTAAGTAAAAAATTTTTGACATCTAAAACATACAGTAAAAAATATTATTGTTTTATGAATAAAATTCATCAAGTTAAAGCTGTTTAAACAAAATGAGGCTTATCTGCAAATTTATTTAAAGAAATATGGAAAAGTGAAATTAAAAATGTTTGTTTATTTTATTGCTTCATTTATTTGACAAAGTATAAAAGGTGTACTAAGTTTGCATATAAAAAAATATTAGAAATATAAATAAAGAAAAGGCACTATACAACTAAATTATATTTTATTGAAATATAAAACAATATTTAAAATAGGATGGATTATAGTAAAAGATTCTGAAGACTTTAAATAAGTCATTTTATTGTTAATTTTTAAATGTTACTTATCTTCACGTTCTATATTCAGTCATGCAGACGTAACAAAAATTTTATACAATATATGTTGTTTTAATTCAATATCAATCATTCAAAGGACAAATAAGTTTTTTGTATAAACGAAAATGTTTAAGAAAATAAAGGATAATATTGTTACAAGCAGCTGAAACATTGCATCATTGAAAAAGGATTTAAATCTTTACTGGCTTGTCATCTACATAATCATTGTTTGTAATTAAAAATATAATGATTTTCGTTTCTTTACTTTTCTCCCCGTTGTGATTAGTTGAGATTCCTCAATATATATATTGATATAAAATGTTTTACTATATCAAATTCATAGTATTTTCAAAGCGAAAATAATACTTCCTCGTGTAATTAAAAAAAAAAAAAACTGAATGACACAGCAATGCACAATTTCAGTTGGGAAACGATCTCTGATGATCTCATCCGAAATTGCAAATTTAATTTAAAATTTTAAAATATAATGGTTTTCAGTGTTTCATAATTTAATGTATTCTAACTTCAAAAAAAATGGTTTTTTTTTTATCATTATTTTATTTAAAATGTTAGCATCAATAATATTTTTTTTTTACTTAAAATGTTTATTAGGACTAAAGAATTATATGAACAGGGTGCTTACTAGCATCATGAAAAGTGCTTACATTTAAAACAATTTTTAAACAGTGTTAACAATTTTAACTGCATTTATAATTGTTTTATATTTAAAAAAATATAAATGCTGTATAATTTTATTAATTTCTTTGTATAAGAATTATCGCAAACCTATGATAATGTTCTCTATTTTGGCACATTTTTTTAAACTTGTGCGAATGATGAATGTGAACATCAATAATAGTTTTTATTACTTAAGCTTGCATTTTGAACCTGGAAGTGCTTATGAAAGCACTTATGGATAGCCTTGAGTTATTTTTTTTCATTTCAGTACTTTTTTCTGCTAGTAGAACACCATTTGTTCCTATCGAATTTGAAGGTGCTTAGGATCATGGAAAGTACTAGATAAGCAAAAAGGCAATTTAAAAAAATAATTGCAGTGATGTTATAGTTGTGTAGCCCCTAATCCCCGATATGCCGCTGCCTTCATGATTTTGTCTCTAGTATCTGATGCAATAGCTTCTGGTTATTTTCTATTATTATACATGAGTTTGTGTCTATTTTACAGGATTTTGTTGACTCCTAGTCAGTCTCATCGATATTTGCATAGCAGTGTTATATTAAATGGAATGATGTTAGTTTTTGGCGGAAACACACATAACGGCACATCTTACAGCAATGATGGTCAGTGTTTTTCAGCTGATTTCCAGGCTTATGATATAGGTATGATGAATGTTACACTTATAATAACAATAATAGTGATCGAAGCAAATTATAAATAATTGAAAGGGCTTTTATAATTCACAAATTTTATAATTTAAATACTTATGTATTATTTATTTTCAGTGATTTCAATTTCTTTTATTCTCTTTTTAGCTTGTGATACTTGGCATATCATGAATTTCCCATCCATTCATAAGCAAAATATTGCCAGGTTTGGTCATTCTGCAGTTGTTTACAATGGGTAATGTATTTTTCCATTTTCATTCTGAAAAAAGTAATTAAGATGGCTTTCCATTTTTCTCTCTTGAAATTTAGGACTCATAATGGGTAAAAAATATCTGAATTTGGATTTCTTTTTTTTTAGGTCCATGTATGTGTTTGGTGGTTTTAATGGTCAAATGCTAAATGATATTCAAAAGTTAACACCAGGTATGCTTTGCTTTATCTTCAAAATACTCATTTTTCATTTTTAAGATGATTTTATGACAGATATCTTCATCTTTGTTTGTGAAGTGAATATTTTTACTCAGTTTTATTTTGCACTCATTGCTCTAGAAAATAATATCCCATTTTTGTACTTTTTTTTTCACTTGCTATGTTTTTAATCTCTCATCTATAAAAAATTATTTTCAGTTCCATAAGGTTTAATTTATTAGATCACTGCATAAGTTCATGCTAGAGCTGCTGATAATTTTCAAATAAATAATATAATTTTATTTATTTTTATAATATTATAATTATAATTTTATTAATTTCTTAAATAAAAATATCAAAATTATGGTAACATTCATTTAGCTTCTAGTCATATTCTGTTTTGGTATCTTTTTTACAAGTGTAGGATGTGAGCATGAATAATACTCTCTATTTTGTAAGCTTTCATTGCATTGAAAGTGCATTTGAGCGCTTATTTTGCAGGTTTTTTGTCTTTTCAAACAAAACGAAACAAAAAAATAATAATTTGACATGACTTAGTAATGTTTGTAAAGAATATTCAGTAATTACTAATAATGTATATTTATATTCGTATAAAATAGGAACCTTATTTTATTAATTTATTCAACGAACTCATTGCTATGTAATTAAAAATACTATGTTTAAGATGGGTTTATCTTATTTATTTCTTTGAAGGGGCTTGAAAAATACTTATAAATTGCTTAATTTTTAAGAAAAAATTGGTTTGTGCTCTCTTAATATTTCTTTGTGATGCTTCTTTTAACACACTCAAGTGAAAGCATCACCTTTTCTCGATAAAATGCACTCTCTTAATGAAATCGAGCACAAACTTTTACAGTAACCTGATATAGTCATTTACCATAAAATAAGATACCATAATTTTTTTTATTGCATATGCATGATAAAATTTCAGAATTATTAACATTAAGAAAAATAATATTAAAGACTAAAAGATTAGAAGATAAATGCTCTCACGCATATATTGGCCATTTTCTTTTGAATTTTCTCAATGTAGTTTGCCTGTGAAATAACTAATTTTAACTCTTCTCATTTATCTATAAGTCACAAAAATAAAATTTCAAACTATTCCTGTCTCCCTTTTTATATTGCTTGAATTTCTTGTTCTTTCTTGGCTCGTTTAAAGATAATTTTATTTTAAAATTTGTTAGAACTTGTATTTCCTGCCCAGAAATGAACTTTATAAATAATAAATTTCAGTTTAATTAAAAAATAATTGATTCTAATGTTTTGAGAAATAAGTTATATATTGGTAAATTACAACAATACAGAAATGAATCTCAAGCTGAAACTTGTGGCTAGCTTTTAAAATGTCTTCAGATAACTTAATTGTTGTATTTATTGATAACACTTACTGATTGGCTTGTCAGCATCTTGGCTTAAGGGTAACGTGTCTTCTCCGTGATCTGAACGTCCCGGGTTTGAGTCCTGTTTCGGGCTTAGTTATTCTTCCCCTGTGTTCAATCTGTGAAGTGTGGGGTTATGCAAGTGAATGAGTGTGTGTTATCTTCATATGAGCTAGAAGACAGATTTCTGCCTTCGGTTGCTCAGGGGTCTTTATCCTCAGAAGCTACTACATCCCCTTTCATGGTAACACAAACACATTATCATTGGCTGATTGGTTTAGTTATATCAGTTTCTTATACTTTTTAAAGACAATCTCAGAATGTGTTACAAAGTTTATTCTAGGGGTAAAGAATGTATTATTTAATTTCTGCACTTATATAAATTATAAAATAACACTGACATACCCAATTCTCATTAACGGTATTAGAAATATTAATAGAGAATTAAAAATGTCATCTTTTAAATTTTATGATATGTCTAGATTTGTTAGACTGTTTATTTATATGTGAGGCAAATTGGTGTTCTGATATTAATTTTTATGCCTTGAATCAGCATGTGAAGCATACTTAATATGAAGGTGAAAATGTTTTTCAGAAACATTAATTTTATCTTGTGCATACCTGAAATGTTAAAAATGAGATTAATTTCATTGTTTGCAAATAAATTTTTTTAAAAAAATTTCTTGGATATTTTGAATGTTTTCAAAGCTGTCTGACTTGTACTAAAACTAGCTTGTTTTATTTAATCTTAGTTTGCTGTGATCAAAGTATATAAGTATCAAATTAGGAAGGAAAATGTAAAAAAAAAAAATTAAAGAAAGGGTTTAGGAATTTTTTTTAATATTAGACCATTTCCTGTTTCTTATCTTAAAATTTGAGAAAGTAGATGCAGTTGTTTAATTAATTTAGAATAAATTCCATGAATTTTAACAACTTACTGCTTAAAACTGCATTAAAGTAATATAATTCATTCATTCCTTGTTTTACAGGTTCATGTGAAAAAAATGCTAATAGTGCTGCTTGTGAAAAAGCTGCGCCAGGAATTAAGTGTGTTTGGAATTTTGAAAAGAAAATATGCCAGCCCTTTTCTGTTACTTCCAAAGTTGCTTCATATCACACTTGTTCTAGAAGAGGAGGTATATTTTATTTAATGAATTTTTTTCTTCATATATTTTGTGAATGTTAAAATATATACATGTTTCATTAAAATATTCCTTAGTCTTATCACTAAAATTGAGCAGGGATTTTTCAAAATTGTGTTTTGATGATAATTTGTGTTGTTATAAACTGTTCAAGCAGGGGGATATTTTTCATTGATATACAGTAGATGTCATATGAAATGATTGTAAAAATATAACAGTTGTGGTAATTGTTGATGATTAATGGAAGCCATTTCTTGAGATCAGACTTAGCAATTTAAACTTCTATTATTGTCTCAAGAAAGAAAGGTTTGATTCCTTTTTAAGTGGAGTTCTAGTTTCTAATACTAGTTTCTGAACATAATGTGATTATAGCTTGCCTTGGAGTCTAATAATTCATTATAAATGTCTGTATTTATTAAGAAATTTTCTCTACACTATCGCTTTTGCAATGATGATGTTTACTGTGACTATTAGCACACTGGTATATGAGTGATAAATGAAGCAAAAAACCATTCTTAATAAATAAATGAACCAAAATATAGCTTTAATTTTCACTTGTATAATACTTTGTCCTCTCTGGAAAAGCGTAATTTTCAGTTACTAAAACATGTAAGAGGTTTCTAGAAATATGCTGAAATCTCAGAAAATAACGTTATTATTGTTCTGGAATTAGGCTTTGATTATGATCACATACAATGTAGACTAAACATTTCAAAACTTTTGTCGTTACTGAAAAATATTCTATCAGAAAGCTTAATATCACGTGCACAATTGCAAACAAGAATTTATCTTCTCTTTTTCAGTATTTCATATTTCTTTGATATATTTTAAATTTTCTCAACTTTTCTAATTTCGATATAATAATTGCTTATGTTGAAATTTGAATGCAACTAATATTTCCATTTAAATTTGTGATAATCCGCACAACATTTTTTAAATAACCATATTTGAGCAGATTTTGTACATAGAAATGTGAGGCTTTGTGTGTGCATATAGAGGAATGTGAGAGAAACATTTGACTGTTTAACTTTTTTACATTATGGGAGCTGTATAAAAATATTTTAAACCTTTTATTTTTTTCCCACAAAAGTCAAATTGTTTATGTACCTTAATAAACGAATTTTCGATTATTAGAAAATTATGTTTGTGTGTGTGAGAGAGAGTTAAAGAGAAAGAGAGTAAATTTTTTTAAATAAAACAGTCGAACCATACATTATTTGAAGTGTTTTAAAACTTGTTCAAAATGAACATCTCCAACCCATATGAAGTTGCATTCTTTTAACAATGCTTGCATATTTGTGCTCGCGCTCACCACTTGTGATTTAAGGATAGACTCTTCGAACTGCTGGCAAATATCTACAGCTCGTATGCTGGTAAAGCTAATTCATCGCTTAGTTATGGCATGATGCTAAGCAGGACTGATCGAATTATCGATCATGCTGTTGTAGAAAATGGAATCATCTAAAAAGTTTCTGAAAATGCTGCACTAAAAATTTATAGAATAAATAATGATGAATCTTATGCACATAAGATGGATTTTTACCATTTCAAAAGTGCTAGATTTGAAGATAAATGTTTCTGTCCTTATTTACTCAACAATCTTTTGCCCAAATTGTCCTGTCCAGTTTCTTTTTCCCCATCTTTTGAACATCAAATTTTATGTGATGCATATACATTTCGTGTTACTCGTTGTTAAACTAAATGGAAAATAATGGCCCTGTTACTCACTCTGATTTTGGTGGAATCGTTATTCAGTATAAGCGCTAAATAACATAATGTTTTATCATAGGTTGCCACAAAATCCAACTATACTCATTTATAGCACTTTTTTAAATTTATGCAAGATATAAAAAATTGATATGACCAAATTTCCCTCATTTATCTATGATACAAATGGATTAAGTATTTTATCAGAGTGCAGATAGTTTTATATTATGACTGGTGGGTTAAAAGTTAAAACCATTTTACTGTGATTAGATAATTTCTTTCCTTTTATATTCTTAAAATATATACATACTTTTAAATATTTTTAATTATTGAAAAATAAATCTTTGTCAGCATGTTTTTTACAATATACACATCTGATTATATGCAATATATTAATATTGTCACATAGATAGAACTCAAGAAGACACAGGAAGTAAGTAGAGTTAAATCAATTTATTAGCTCAACTCTGAACTAAGAACTCTGTGAATGAGAGATCCTCAGCTTTTAAACAAGTAGGGAAAGTTCCAGATTACCTTTCTGGAGACAGTATGAAAAGTCCAGAGCACTTATCTGGTAAATTAAAGAAAGGTCCAGAATTTTCTGGAACACGAAATAAAGGGAAAATGCTTAAACAGTCAATCTTAAGTCTACTGGTATTCGAACGCATGATCTCCTGACTATGAGTTCAGCGTCATAACCATTCAGCTATGCAGACTCAGCAACGCTTCGTTTCAATGCGGCAATATTACATGTTATCATACATTTTTTTAAAAACCTCAGCTAATATTTACTTAACAATATGGAACTTAGAAATGTGCAGAAAATAATATGTTTAGTTTTTATAATTGCAAAAATTAGTGAAGTCTGTTTTGTAGGGAGAGAAAGAAATATGTTCGTGCCTGTTCTTTTCTTTAGTGTTTTTAAGTTTTCTGGCAAAGAATTTTAGTTATTTGTTAAACCAAAGAAGTATTTAGAGAGATTAAATTAGGTTGTCAAATAAATTTAATGCATATTTTTATAGTCACTGTTCTTTTTAAATAGTGCATTTTAAAGTGTCTTCTTTATTAATTTAGGCAAAACAAAAACAAACAGATACTAAATGATAATTTTTGTTTTGCTCTAATAAATCTGTTATTAATCAAGATGGCATACGTGTATAATGGTTATGTCAATTCGGTTATGTGTTTGAATGTAACGTGAAACTGTATTTTGATATTCTTTTATTTTAGCAAATGTCACTTCTTTATGTGGACGTTTAACATCCTGTCCAAGTTGTTTAGAAAATACCTATGGTTGTGTTTGGTGTGGATCTTCTTGTTCTCATGGTCGTTGTGGAAAAAATATAAAGGTAATATACATTTAGTTGTAAGTTGTTTTACAATGTTTAGATGCTTTTAAATATTTTCACGTTAATTATTCTTTTTGATTATGATTAATATTTTAAGTGTCACTAGATTATTTGAACTAGATCAAAATATATAATTTATTTTTGATAGACACAGAAAAATAATGCATGATTAAAGTTTTACTGATTCTACTGCTTTTTAAAACCTTTTTTTTTAAATGTAATTTTCTTGTATTGTAGGAAACTAATATACTTGATAAATGTGAAGTTGCTGAAAGTAGTAATTGTGATAAATTACATAATTGCCATGCTTGCCACACTGAGTATCACTGTGGCTGGCAAACAGATGAGAAATGTTATACATTTGTTCGCGAATCAAGTAAGTTATTTTCTTTGTGTAATAAAATGCTACAAAATTTTGTTTCAAATAACAAGCATTAATAGGCATAATTAAATGATTTCCTTGTCCACTTTTTGACATTAAATATTAATTTAGTATTTGTTTCAACCTGAATATTTTTTTTAGTGTAATTTGGTATGAAACATGGAAAGGGGATTTTACTAAACATGAATTCTTGAATTCCAATTTTCTGAAGTATTGAAATACTAAATTAAAAGATAACTTGATGCTAGAAAAATTAGTGTAAATTTCGAAATTATAGTGCAGTGTTGTTTGATATAAGTTGTTTAATTGATGATATTGGAATCGATAATTAAATTTAGTTTTTAATATGTATATCTGATACGTTGTATGGCGTCATGAAAGGGTTTAAAAGGCACTGTAATTTGGAAATTAATTTTAAGCCTCTTAAGCTTAGTTTTATCTTGAAGTGTTAAGGAAGCTTTTTTCCGCCGCACGTTTGAATACGATGATTCGAAAACATGGTTGCATAAGTTTATTTACCGAATGTATCATGACATAAAACTAACGCATTTCCACATATTCTTTCTTCAGTAATTTGCATTGAAGTTTAATGAAATACCGAAATGGTTAGTCTGAAGAGGAGATTTAGAAATACGGACTGTGCCATACTTGTTGAGACTTGAAAACGCTGGAACTTAAATTTGGAGGGTTTTAGATGTTGAAAAATTTATTTAGGTTGCACCTGGTAAGTGTACGTTTTACTTTTCATGTGTTGTTAGAAAAAAATGGGCAGATTGGTCTGAATAACGGAAATAAAAATACTGCAGAATAAAATCGGTGCGCTAAAGAGATGCATTGAGCATGGGAGATGCTCCTGCAAAAACTCGTACATGGAAGCTTTTTTAGTATGTAACATATTCAGTCATCATTGTCACTAACAGGTTGATTTGGAGCAATCCATTTAAAGGTTTATTAGAGGAATTTTATACTATATGGGATCGTAATTGTGTTGTGTAATTTAGTCCATCGTTAAATATCTAGCGTAATTAGATTTAAATTTGAATCTTTAAGTTTTTAGCATTTGTGATTCTGTCAAGGTTTTTTCTCCATTTTTTTAAGAAAAAATCTCATATCATTTGTTGGACCGTTTCGTCAAATTTTAATTTTTACTTAAGAATTTTAATGGTATGAAAATTTTTTAAGGCTTTTGTTCTTTAAAGTTCAGATGCTATCATTGTTTATCTTTTTATAACTCTTATATTTTCCCACTGAAATCATTCTTTAGAAATAAAGGCTTATCCTGACTGACGGAGCAATGTGCAGCATAAAACGTTGTAGTTTACGAGCATGAAATTTCGGAAATTTCTTCTTGGGTATTGGAATCTCAATAAGAATGGATTTTTCAGAAATTTTAATGTGAAGTTTAAGTAAAAATAGAAATAATTTTGTTTTTAATAATTTATTAATTAGAATAATTAATAATATTAATTAGAATAATAATTAATGATTATTAATTAGAGTAATTAATAAAATTTCCGACATCATGCAGCATGTTATCGCATACAAATTAGTTTTACATTCTCTTCAAGGTTACATAACTTTTCAGTAATACGAATTTATTTGAATGAACGGATTTTTTCCCTTAGATATAGTAATTTTTGAAAAGAGAATTTTAGGACACAATTTATAACAATTATCTTTATTGTAATGAAATTCGAAACAATATCATTGCAAGCTATACTATATCACATTGTCATCAATTAATCCCGCATTCCATCCATCACAAAATTCTGGACCTCGGATAAGACTGTGATTACCTTGTATGGCGTTCACCATCGCTATACAAAATGCAGATCTTTGACTGAAATTTAGCATTTATATGTTTCGAATACTTGTTTTGGACTCCTTTTTGCTAACAAGCACTCACCAAAATTTGACGTGGAACTACGGCTGTAGTCGCGAACGTAACGAATGAGTTAGTCATTTTAGAGCATTTCTTAAGGAAGCTCACCTTCTATTCTTGGTTGTCTGCTTTGTTTCAAAACTTTGAGCATGAAAAATTGTGACATATTTTAGTCTTCAATTAACAGTTTCTCTGTTTCAAAATCGTTAACCTCTGGATTTTTTTAAAAATTATATAATCCGAGTCCTCAGTTAAATCACAGTTGATATCAACTCCCTCATCGGAGATACCCATTCTTCACTCACAGATTGAGGTTTGTCTCTTGAAGTTCATTTTCTTTTTCTGCTCAAAGATATTAAAAGCATATTTTTTCGACTGTAGTGCATCCTTCACGGGAGTATCTACCTAATATCTGATTTTAGTACAATTGAGGTCTTTATTCCACTTGGTCGTAAGTCCGAAATTGTATTTGCCGTAGCATGGTGGCAAAAGTTAAAAAAAAAAATGCCGCAACATTTGTTGAGGCATGAGGTGACCCAACGGAGGTTAGTTGTTTCTGGCTTTCTATTGGATAAGGAATAGTTCCTTTTTAAAAATAAAACAAATTCTTGCTTTGTTGATATTTCTCCGATGAATCGGGCACTTCCTGTTTTAATGAAGTAGGAAACTGGTAATCAAGTTTATGTATTTTCTTCAGATTGAGACGGAAATAAACAAATGACATTCGTTTTACGTTTTCTATGATATCTGCTTCTTTCTGACAGCCGAAAATTTTTTGTGCTTGAAGTCAAAAAATAGACTGCGCTAGCTTCTGAAGATTTTTGGCCGTAGCGATGTTGTGAACACAAAGGTATTCCATACTTTTCAGTAGCTTTTGAATATCACAATTCTTTCTGAAATGTCCCTTTTACTGCTTCAACAATGTTGTCCCAGGGAGAGGAAGGGGGTCGAAGCTCGGTTTGGCGTCCTCTTTCTATTTCTATTAAAATTGAAAAAAATTAACGAGTAAATTGTTCGACATCATTGAAAGCATGATGTCAACCTGCCCTGTCATGCAATTTTTATTTGGATTGATTTTTTTCCAGAAATATTAAATTAAAATACGCATTCTCATGAATACGTTCATGAACGTCAGAATGCTAATTGCAACACTTAGTAATCTTCATTATTATACTATTCAAAAAGAAAATCGAGTGGTTAATTGTTTCTGTAGATCTATATGAAACTGACTTAAAATTTCTGAGTAAGTGAAGTCGTACTTCCTGTTCATGCTGTTCCTACTTCCAACGGTATCTAGTATCTTTTAATTTTGCTATCAACCGATTGCTGTCTTGAACCTTGACTATCAGTAGACCCGGTTTTTCATATTTAATTTTTCTAAAAATTCCCCTCTGTGCACTCTCAATTTTTAACATATAAAAATGAAAGATGTATATTCTAGAAACATTTTTTGTCATTTAATATTAATATCCATTCTAATCCATTTTCAATTTATATGAATGTTGCAAAAATTTATATATAAACGCATTACTATCTTAAAATTTAAATTATGAAAGAATGAGATTGATTTTTTACTCTTTGATAAAACTATTTCATTCACATTTATTTCAGGTAATGGAACTGAGAAAGCTATTTTGAATGACGATTATAGAGTTAAATGTGAAGTTCCTTGTAGCAGTAGGCATACTTGTGAAAATTGCACTCAAGGCCCCTGTATGTGGTGTAGTAGTCAGCAAATGTGCATTGAATCTAATGCATATGCTGCAGTGTTTCCAGTAGCACAATGCATGGAATGGACTACACAGATCACAAAATGTCGTGGTGAGTGAATCTTTTTTTTGTTTTTGAGACGTATCTGTATTGCATTAATCCAATTTATTGTCATTATGAAGCTTGTATTTTTAAGAAAAAATTTGCTCTCTCCCTTAGCTGTTAATTGTAAAAAAAAATTATCCATACATGACATAAAAATTTGCAGTACAATTAAATATTTCTAATAATAAATGAAATGTGGCATTTTAAAACTTCGTAATATTAATTTGGTATTACCATTTGAATGTATTTTTTGATGGTGAATTTAGTTATAAGTACTGAAAAAGTATGTTTGCTATTAAAATAGTGATACAAAGATTATTCATATAAATATAGGTTTAATATTAAAGTCACTGGAATGTTTCCTTGCAAAAGCAATGAAAATCAACTCACAGGGTTACTACTCCAACAAGGAGAATCGGGTAACCACAAGGAATTTAAAAATCAACAGAAAAAAAATCCTCTGGAAAATAGCTGGGAAATTCGAAAATTGGCCTAAAAACCGGGAAAATATAGGGAATTTTAAGTTTCTTAATTGCTTTTCTCACATAAAAATGCCGATATTCAAAGATTGCAAGAATAGAAGATCGTAATCATAGCTTCCAAAAATAAATAAATACCATTTGCCATTGTGTAATGTGGAAACCCTCTCCTTTTCTATTTTCTCTCCTTTTTTTGAAAAAATTTATAGGTCACTCTTGTTTTGATTTGCGAGGTAGTTCTTTTTCCACAAGTTTCCTGAATTACAGCTAATGAGCTTCTGTAACAATGTTCTTCTGCATTCAATCTGCGGAAGTAGCACGATGATGTCTAGTATGCCGTACTTGCGTTTATTGAAGGGTTTATTTATTATTTGAGAAAATTTTAGCTTATTCATAATAGATAAGAAATTTTTTTTTAAATGAGGTGCTGAAAATTCGTATTTCATACTATTTGATGGATTAAAAATATCATTTCTGTTTTTGCTGAATCGGTTCGAAGGATATCAGCAAAAATCCATTTGTTGTGTACTGCACGTTTTGTAAGAAGAAAACAAACCTATGCAATATGGAAATTTTGACATTACTATTCATGACTGTCATTTACTATTCATCGCAGAATAGGTTTTTATTCTTTTTCTAATTTCTTTCTCTTATCTTATTAGTGAGTAAATTGTATGTGAAAGAAAAAGAAAATTAAGAAAAAAAATCTTTTGTTTAATAATATTCTGTATTTTCTCACCATAATCTTTTAGGCCTAAATTGTCGTGATATTCAAACTTGTGACCAGTGCCAGAAGAATCCTCGTTGTGGATGGTGTGATGATGGAAGTGGGACAGGTTTAGGTGTTTGCCTGGAAGGTTCTGCTGCTGGTCCAGTGGTACTAGGAGGATCTTCTTATTCTTTAAATAACACTGTATGCCCAGCAGGACAGTGGTTCTTCACAACATGCCCAGGTAATTATTCAGTATTAAAAATATACAAATAATTTATCTTAATTCTTATATTTTGAGATTTTGTATCATTAAATCTATTGGCAGTTAAAGTGGTATCTTAAAATATTTTACCACTTGCATAAAACCTAAATTTGCAAAAAGTTGGAGAAATATTTCATGTTATATTAATCTAGGATATATTTATTGCACTGTGATGATGCAAATCACATCTTGCACTCATCCTTTTTGTCTGAAATTATGAATTTGGTGAGTAATGTCCTATCAACATACATTGTATTTCTTATGTTTTCATACCATTGTAATTTTCGATATGTATAAATCTCCTTTTCACAATACCTCTTACCCTTATTTTTGTGACTTGTCGTTATTTCATAATGTATCATTTTAATACTCCTGACACTGAATACCTAAAGTAGATTATTTTTATTAATATATTAAGATATTGTAACATTTGGTAAATGCATAAAAATAATTTGAAAGCTTTAAAGTATTCAGGTTAGTGTCTAGTCTATGGTAATCTTAGACCAAGTAATGTGTATTTTAAAAAAAAATAATTGTCTCATGATCTTACAAGGTGTACAACGCCATTAAAAGTAATTAAAAACTGCTTATTTTTTTATGGTCTGTATATAAGCATCTCAAAAGTTCTTACTTTTTCACAAATTTGTTTTTTCTTTCTGGAGATAAAACAAAATTTTCACAAGGTTAGATTTGCTTTTGTATAAGAATAAATTTTGTTTTATCTCATCTTTCAATGAAAAGTGCTGACCATAAAGAAGAAAATGATGCTGGTTGCTGATTCATTTGTATTCTGAGTACAAAGGCTGATAGAACTTATGGTAGTATATAGTATGTATATAAAAAGAAAAAATATCTTTAATTGATTTAACTTCTTTAAAATCTGTTTTGTTCCCATTGGTAAGGGGGGGAAAAACTCACCGTTAGGGATAATTTTTTGACCGAAAATACGTATGTAAAGTTGGTTTGTGTCTTAACCTCATTATTGTACTTTTTTTCCTCTGGTTACTTTGCAGAATATTTAGTATATTTTGACATGTTTATAAATAAATTATTTAATTTTTGTGCTTGTAATTTTCATACAAAATTTGTTTCTTTTTTTATTTTTTTTTCACAATATATGGAAAAAAATGTGTTAATTCACTGTGTACATACAAAAATGAATACACTGAATGATTGAAGGCTTCCAAAAATAAATGTAAAACGAAATGCAAATGGTGCTCTAAAGAATTTGACATATCTAATGTAGCTTAAACCTCGGTCACAAGTAGGATATACACTCAGCTAGGACGAAATTAGCGAATTATTTTTAATTACGGAATTATTTCACTACGAGAAACCTTTTATGCGGAAGAAGCGTTGATAAAACTAAAGAGACTGAAATTTGTCCCTGCGATGGTTTTACTATGAGATAATGATTGGGAACAGTTGCGTCGATTAATCTTATTTCTTCTTTCGTGGATTTGCGTATAATTTTAATTCTTTAATAATTTTATTCATTTATCCTAGTTAACTATTCTGTCGACTATTTAAACGTAAGCATAATTTAACAGGTCGAATTGAAGACTCTGAATTTTTAATTTAAGTGTATTTCACTTCAAGAAGCATTATATGCAGAATAAGCGTTGATAAAACTAAAGTTCATTTACATCGAGATGCAAGAGCAAAAGAGACCGAAAATTTTCCGTACAATGGTTTTGCTATGATTTTGATTTCTTTGACACGTTTAGTCTTAGGAAAGCGAAATTTAATTATTCCTAAAAGAATGTGGTAAGCATTAAGAATTTTTATCCCTTCACTCGAAGAGTAAGAAAATACAGAAGTTAGCAGTAGTGAGCGCGTGGGGAAGTAATGAAATAAAAAAGAATTGGATAAATAAACTAGAGATTATTTTAGAAAAAAGTTAATATGGGCTAAATTAAGATAGAAAATTGGAAATTAATTAAGATTTCAATTAGGTTAAAAGATATCATTACATACACGCTCGCGCATATTTCCAACTTGATTTTTTTGGTCATGTTTCGACTTAGTAAAGGGAATCTCGGGCATTTTTAAAACAACTGTGTAGGCGCCAGGGGTGTTTATCCTTTTGCTTGCGCTGTGGGAAACAAAGAAAACGCAATATTTAGAGTGTGGATAAAAAATTTAAAGAATTAGGATTTTGATCAGAAAGTAAGATAATTTTAGGAATGAAGTGATATGGACTAATTTAGGGTTAAAAAAAAGGTAAATTAAAATTAAACGAAGCAATATCATTCACACTCTCTCTTTCTCGCCGGCCGCACACACACACGCACGCACGCACGCACGCACGCAGAGAGAGAGAGGTGTTACATACTCCTGCTACTGAAGACTGTCAGTGAGGAACGGTTTTTGTGGCAATGTGACAATCAGGTGTGGTTCTAACACTCTCATGCCTCAAGTATATATCATTTACATGAAAAATGAAATTTTTATTGAATAACTTTACCTTAATCTTGAAAAAAAATTAAATTCACACAAAAGGAGAAGCAATATAGCGAATATTCGAATTTTGACCATTCTAACGGAAATGAAAATCGTAATGTTACTTATTCAGAGCTTTGTACTGTGGTTTTCGTGGACCTCCTCGACGATATCGACACAGCAGCAGAATCTCTGGCTTCAACTACGCAGGGAAAAAATTTTGTAGCTGTCTCACTCGCAATTTTGGAATGAAGTTCCATCCCATTCAAAATATGCCTGTAGTTATAGAAAAAGGAACCTAAATGATTTTTACTTTGTCACCTGGCCTACGTGATTTAAAACCCTTTCTGTGAAGTCTGAGATTTATCTTCGAATTGTTATACTGATGTAGATGCATACGTGTATTATCTTAATCAGAACTGATAGTAGATATCATCCACTTATTCAACAACATCTAAAACTCTAATCCTTTCCGGCAGAAATGAAAATCGAGAATTTCAGTTGAGAGATGGACAGTATCGATAATGAAGAACCTTGGGTCTCTACTATTATATTGGTAAAAATGTGCAATTCAGCCCGCTTTTTTTGTGTGGTTGTTGAATAAATGACATGATTAAGCACGATACCAATTTATCGATGACAGATGCCTTGAATGTGGAAGAAAAGTGGTTTTGGGCACTGGATCTGAAGAACAGCTAATGGCAGGTTGAAATTCACGTGAAACCGAGAGATGGCATTTACTGCCAAGCGAAAACTAAAAATTCACAGTGATGTCGTTTGATCACTTTAATACCCCTGCAATGTTCGAAGGTTAAATGGAGAATGGAAATCTGTCTTATGCATTTCACAATGATATTATTCAAATATATGTTTCACGAAATCTCAGTAACATTCGCAAAGTTTTCCAAAAATTGAAAAATGTTAATTTCAGCATCCTGTGACGACCACTTTTTGACGATTTTATCTTACTAAGGGGTGAGACGCGGACGGATGTGCGCATTTCTTGAATTTAAATTATTATTAAATGTATGTACCTCCTCCTTTCATCTTTCCTTTCATTTTGTTGAAATAACCCATCCTAATGCATGCACTAAAGTGCGGAGTGTTTTAGAATCCATTTGTAAACAGTATCTGAAACTTTTTTAAAAACGTATTTTTTATTTAGCGAAGTTACTTATTTTGACCAAATCATATTTGTAGAAGTATATAAATTGATCCAGCGAAAACAATAGCATTAAAAGAATAGCACCATCTAGAAATGGTTCTCAATAGTTTCCTAGATTATATACCTATTACCGTCGATATGTGAAGGATTTCTCAACCATAACGAAATATCTAAATAGATTTACCGCGGAAAAACTAGATTTAAACCTTAGTCAAAGTCATATCAACTTGACAATGTGGAAAAGGCTTTATGGACGAATTTCGTTTAATGACGTAGTTCGTGTTTCTGTGTGTCTGAGGTTAGTAGACTTCGTCAACAATCAGTGGCAGATTCACTCTTTTAACTGTTTACATGCCAATTGAATTATCTAATGTTTCGCTATCAAAATATAAAAGGGTCGTATTAACTCGCCACCACCAATTTTAATACTTGTTTTATTATTTTCACTTAATTATCAATCAATTTTCGGTTATAAATAACGGAAACTTGAGGAATATTGATTTAAACAGAAACATGACGAATTAGTCAAATTTGTGTATAAATGAAAATTTTGTGTGAAAAAAAGATATAAAGCAGTTATTTATTACATACTGTTATATTGTAAGAAAGAACCTATGAGATGTTTCAATACTAAAAATAAAGATAATTAAAATATTAAGAGTATAAAATAATAGAATTTTAGCAAATTTGAAAGACAGTACAAGAAATATGGAACTGCATTTTAAATTTTAAACTATGTGCATAGCTTTTTTTTTTTTACTTAAAGATGTCAAAGAAAAATTACATTACATCTTTTATATTTGTTTTATACATAGTACAACTGTAAGCTTCCTGTCTTACTTTTTTTCAGTATCACAATGAATCATTTTCCCAAATAATTCGTTAATTTTGGAGTTCATCATATTTTATATTTTTCTTGGTTTTTTTAGAATTTGTTGTCGGTTCATGTTCTTCAAATATCGAGTTCTGCCAGAGAAATTGAGAACACAAATGCTTTTAATTGTGCTCAGAATTCCGAGCAAGCACATCTTAAAAAAAAAAAGCGCCAATTTTTCAACGAAAGAATGCTGCATTGATAGTGATAACTAAAGAATTGAATTATTTCCTTATTTTCTTCAATACTTTTAAAAATCTGTATTATTTTGAATTTATTTATTAAATCATGATGATTTCTTTTGCTCATTTAGACTAATTTAGAAATTATTATTATATTAATAAATAAGAGCCGCATCTTAAAAAAGAGACATGACTTAAATTATTTTTCAGAAATTTCAATTTTCATTCATAGTCTAAAGAAATTTACTGAAACAAAGTAGAAGCATTTAACTAACTGGTCATTGAAACAGTATTTGCGGTAATACATCATGAGCAAGATTAGGAGGGAAAAAAAACTAAGAAGGTGAGATAGAACACGCAACACATTGTACACAGAGAATCAAATTGCTAATCCATTTCTTCACAAAGGAAAAATTTAATAATAAAAATCTTGTTTTGAAAAGCAGTTCAATCTGGAACGAAAGAATTGGCCACAGTATGAAACAGATGTGTTGACATAATTTCGGCCCGATTAATGGTGAATGAAAATTCATTCCAGCTTTATACTTATTATTGGAAAAATAATGTAAAATTGGACTTCATAAACATGTATTGATATGCTAATTTCTTAATGGGAAATTGATTTATCAGAAAATATTGCTGGTTCTCATTGTTTAGAATAAACGTATCCCCTTGATGAATTTCTGACGACATAAGTTTTGTGAAGATGAAATTTCAAAATAATACATGGTTTTATAACTGTAATTTATTTTCATTGGTCGTGTTATCGTTCTGATAAATTTCCTTTTTTGTAGCATGTCAGTGTAATGGCCATAGTATTTGCGTGAATGGAACAGATAAATGTCTTTTGCCTTGTCAACACCTCACTGAAGGTATATTTTAGTTATATATATATATATATTTATTTACTAAACATAATTAGTTTGTTTGCTTCGTATATAAGCTTTTTTTAATTGGCATACCAACTATTAATTTAAAAGACAATGTCTTTGACTTTTTTAAAAGTTCTTTATATTAAGTTTCCTTTATGTAGAAAAGGCATATTGAAGTTTAATCGAATTTTGCATAAAATTAGACTATGTTTTCATCTTAAATTTTTTGCTCATTACTGTTATCTTAATTACTTGAATTTTATATTAAAATAGCTGTGATATATTCTACGAGTAAATGAGTAACTGAAGCTTTAAATTTTGAGACTACAATCATCTTTGTACCTTCTGCTTTTAAACTTTTTTATTGCCTTTTTGAAGATGTTATATGAAAGTTTTTTAAAAGTACTTTTAACTAAAGATCTAATGGTAATAACTAGTATGAGTATTTTAACTATGACATAAAGCAATTCCAATAATCTAACTTACTGTTAAATTTTAATCAAATTATATTTAAGTAAGTTCATATGAAAGTTCTAGTTTATTAAGCTCTTTAACAGCTGGAAATAAATTATTTCTACTATTTTGTGTAATAGTATACACACACATATATAGCATTGCACATTTTTGCAGGAACTCATTGTCAACAGTGCATGGCTGGTTATCATGGAGACCCAGTAAATGGAGGCAATTGTACTCCTTGCTTTTGCAATAATCATGGCGATTTGTGCCACAGAGAAACAGGGCGATGTTATTGCACTACAAAAGGCATTAATGGACCTCATTGTAATAGGTAAAATATGGAAAGAGTTTTGTCCTTTTTATTTTTTCATTGGTTTTTAAAAAGCGACAAATTAAAAATCGCTATAATCCAGCTAAATGGGGCTCAAAACTTTTGACATCTGAAGATATTACAGATGAAAGCAAGCTGCATTGACTAGAAATATGCAAAAGAGTGCCTCTTTATGTAAATGCGATACAGTTTGCTATTCATCGAACGACGGAATATTAAGCGATTTTGGGAACTTTGTTTAATATATAATTTGAAGCGATTTTGTCAGCAAAATTATGATATAGAGATGTAGAATAATTTGAAACAGCCCGGCCCTGCTAGATGGCTGGATGCCGACTGCCTTATGGTAATTTCGTTGTGTATTGATTGTAGGTCTAATTGCTGGTTTTGCTTTTTAAAAACTTACTGAAGGTAGGTCAAGAGTTACCACTCCTTAAGGTGATGTGACTTCGTGCATGTTCCAACAAAACTGCAACATTATCTAACCATAGATTTTCTATTTGCGCTACGAGAAAGATAGTATTGATCTTGATAGAACTCAGATTGCTCCATGAAAGAGGTCTGTACGCTTGACTATCTCTATTATATATCTCGCCAACCTTCCCCCACAGGAAAGAGGATTGGATTGATTGGATATGAAGTCTTGTAAATTGGCCTGAAAATCAGTGGAAGTCTGTTGTGTCCACCGATGAGTCCCACCTTGTTTTGCAGAATTATTCTTGTTGTGTTTACGCTATAGGGAAATGATTTCTCAATATCTTCCGTCTGACGTTCAGAAAAGGGTCACTTATGCAGGAGGCAGTGTTCTTGTTTAGGCAGTATTCCATTAAGTAGGTAATACGGTAGGGTTTGGCTGAATTTCATTGCTATATATCGTTTAATATAAATCAAAATTTCTAGGCAGATCATTATTTCATTATTTATAGAATTATAAAAAACCTTTTAACATATTGGCTAATTGTATATAAAGTGAATTGATAAATTTCCACTTAGATAGTAAAAATATTTACGCTTTTATTTTCTGTAAAACATTTAAATTGATAATTCATTAAAATTCTTTCAAAGCGATATCTACATTTTGCAGTTTATTATAATTTTTTTTTCATTAATGGAATGATATTTAAAATTTTATATTACACTGATGGAAAAAAAATCCCAACACCAAGAAAAAATTATTGTACAGTAATGAAATTTTAGGAATACATTTGTCTAGGTAACATATTTAATTGATTAAAGTTTCAAGATCACAGGTAGAGCCATTGGCGAGAAGAGCCATTTCAAATGCGAAATGTTGGTACATTAGTAACTGGTGTAACCGCCAGAATTTTGAATGCAAGCATGCAAACGTGCATGCATTGTGTCGTACAGGTGTCGGATATCAGTTTGTGGGATGGAGTTCCATGCCTGTTGCACTTGGGCGGTCAATGCAGGGACGGCTAATGCTGGTTGTGGATGACGCTGGAGTTGTCGTCCAATGATGTCCCATACGTGCTCGATTGGAGAAAGATCTGGTGATCTAGCAGGCCAAGGCAACATGTCGACACTCTGTAGAGCATGTTGGGTTACAACAGCGGTATGAGGGCGAGCGTTATCCTGTTGGAAAACACCCCCTTGAATGCTGTTCATGAATGGCAGCACAACAGGTTGTATCACTAGACTGACGTACAAATTTGCAGTCAGGGTGCGTGGGATAACCACGAGAGTGCTCCTGCTGTCATAGGAAATGACTCCCAAAACCATAACTCCAGGAGTAGGCCCTGTGTGTCTAGACCGCAGACAGGTCACTAGCAGGCGTTCACCTGGCCTCCTTCTAACCAACAAACGGCTATCACTGCGACCAAGGCAGAACCGGCTTTCATCAGAAAACACAACAGATCTCCTCTCCGTCCTCCAATGAGCTCTAGCTTGACACCACTCACGTCGCAAACGGCAGTGGTTTGGAGTCAGTGGAATGCACTGTACAGGGCTTCTGGCCTGGAGCTGTCCTTGAAGTAACCGATTTGTAACAGTTCGTTGTGTCACTGTTGTGCCAACTGCAGCTCGAATTTCAGCTGCAGACGCTGTACGATTAGCCACAGCCATACGCCGAATACGACGGTCTTCCCTCTCAGTAGTACCACGTGGCCGCCCGGAACCTGGTCTTCTTGAGGCAGTACCTTCCCTTGACCACTGCCGCCAATACTCATGCACAGTGGATACATTCCTGCCAAGTCTTTCAGCAATATCGCGGAAAGAAAACCCACCTTCTCGTAACCCTACAACACGACCTCGTGCAAACTCAGTGAGCTGTTGATAATGGCTTCTTCGTCTTCTTAGAGGCATCCTTGACTAACACTAACCCACTACGTCAAATCTCAACTGTAAATAACGATCACGAACCTTACCGCGCTAATTTAAAGCAAACCTCATTTGCATGTTCATAGTTTCGCTACTAGCGCTACACTTACTCGCGTAGCTCGAAATTTGAATCGACGTCATCTTTCAGATGTATAAACACACCTACTAAATTTCGCTTATCTAGCACAGCTCCTTCCTAGTGTTGGGATTTTTTTTCCATCAGTGTATTTACTGCTGATTAAAAAAAAATTATTTTTTCATTCTTTTTAAAGTTTGGGGAGGGGGTGGTTGAATATTAATGCCTTTCATAGGCAAAATAAAATTAATGTATCAAATTAGAAAATCTAAAGTATGTTGTCATAAAAATTGTGTATGTGAAAATCATTAATTTAATATATGAACATTTTTATTTTTAGAAGTTACAGTGGTAGATTTAATTTAAATATGAAACTAAAAATTTTCTCAATTGGGAGATTGCAACGGAAGAGGCTTTAATGTAATTTGCAGTTTCGGTAATCAAAAAGTGATTAAGAAATAATAATGCTGAATTGTGTAGAGCATGAACAACAAATATTATGGAGTGTAAAAGTATTTATCTAAGACAAATGCAGTGCATTAAAACTTGTGAAAAGGCTTAATAATTTTAAAGCAATTGTGAAATAATATGGACAAATAAAAGAAAAATACACTATTGTGCATTGTCAGTACTATACGACGGAAGAATAAAGCTAGTTAGGTACTTTCATGTGATGGTGCATCGAGTGATACTTTTCTTCTGTAAGCATTTGAGGTACATCCTCTCACTGCTTTCTTATACACTAGTTTCTTGAAAAAAGTATTTTCCAAATGGAATTGCTCCCAAAAAGCAGCTTGTTGACCTCCAACTTCCAATCCCAAACACAAACCCTGCAAGAGCTTAGAAATATTTTGGATGATATAATGGACATTTTTACCTATGCAGCTTATTGAGAGTGAGACATTATTAGACCTGCATTGCTATTTGGAGTGATCATGCTCGCGATTGGAAAATTTGGTGTATTTAATTTACCTGTCAAATTTATGCTTTTTTTTATGGTTTCTGTGGATGTTATAAACTGTAAATACTATGTATAACATTTTCTTGTGTTTTTAAGGAATGAATAATATAAAATACTGTCACTTAAGTTTAATCCTATTTATTTTCATATTTATAAACTATCAGTTTTCAGATTATTGATTAGCTTCTAGAAATGTATATATTACTACTACTTTCATTATTTATTAAAGCAAACTTTCAAATTCCTTTTTGTGGGATGTTCTGAGAATTTTTTTGTATAGATTTGAGGTAGAAACTTCATTTTTAATGTCCCGAAATTATAAATAATATATGTGAAGAAAATATTTGAAATTTGATGTATTCTTTAAAGTTTTTAGATGTTTTGAAAATTTAAAACTAATTTCAGTCTTATAAAGTTTCTGTAAATTGGAAGCTTTTAGAAATATTTTTTCTTAAAATTCTTATTCTGAGGAAACATCTGCTTGTTTTTTCTAATTATGTTTATTATAGTTATTCAAGAATATTTGCCAGTTGAGAATATTTTATTACGCATCTTTTGTATTTCAGTTTATATAAATTAAAAAGGAATACTTTTATATATCGTGATGTGCAAAATTCATTTTCACCTCTTTCCATTTTCCTGTCTTGCATTGAAGTCTCATTTGCGTTTACGAAATTATTTGTAATCAGGTGACAGATTCTTGATTTTATAGTTGTGAATGACTTGTTGTATGCTACAATTTCATCAGATTGCTTTGCTCTGTGACAGAAGCTCAAGCAATTTAAGTTTTGCAACATGTACAAAATAATTAAAAAATTATGTGTATATAAAAATAAGTATTAAAAATTTATGTGCAAAGGGGTGCTACTTTAAATTCATTTAATTTAATAGAAATTTTACCACCAAAGATAGTTCTGTGAAAGCATTTGCCTTTCATGCTTAGGGAATATGGATTTCATTTTCTCTTAAATGCCATTTAAATTTTGTATAGTGGTGTTTTATTATAGAAAATTGCATAGTTTTATGATGTTTTGGTATATTGTAATGCTATCATGACCCTCTCTTGCATCTAACTTGTTACAAGTAAGTTTTTAAAAACAATTTTGGACTCTCTCAACAGATGTGATGAATCTAACCATTATGTTGGTAATCCAGAGGAAGAAAATGGATCGTGTTTCTGTAAGTCCATAATATTTTTTATTCTTGAATCCAAATAAGAATTTCAGTTTAAATTAGTGATAGTTGATTTATTAACTTTTGTTTACTGCTTCCTTATTTATTTTCAAAGGATTTAAATTCATAAAAATTTTGTTCTAATGAAAATGCCTTACAGTAATCAGTTACAATTTGGAGAAGGAAATACAGCAATATGAGGGGGGGGGGAAATGTATCATGATTTTGACATTATCAACTGTAGTATTTTTAGAAATGTCTAATAAATGTTTTAGCATAAGATTCTGAGCCAGGGATTCATTCATTTCTCAGTGTGCACTAAAATCTTATCTTATTACAGCTTGACTTAGTGTAGCTATGACAATAAGATAAAAAAAATGCAGTTAATTTTGAAATTTTCTTGAAAAAGCAGGAAAACAGAGGGAATTTCTAATTTCTTGATTTTTCATACAAAATATGCCCTTCTCTTTAAACATTGCAAGAATAAAAGAGCATCATGTCATCAAAACTCTAAAAGCTAAATATCATTCTTGACTATTAAACCGTGCAAGTTCATCCCTTTTCTACTTTACTACCGTCTGCTTATACAAATCCAATTTCCAAAATTAAGAAAAAACACCAGAAGTTGAATAATGACTACAGCTACTTGAAAATTAGTGGAGCCATTGAAACTGAAACACTTTTTAGAATAGTTTTTGTTATATATATATTTCTTAAGAATACTACGAGGGAAAAAAATTTGAATGCATGTTTAAATTCACATTTATTAAAGAACAATGCAGTATTAAGTGAAAAGCAAAATAGTTGATTTGATTCATTTTTTTTATATTCCAAAGTGTGAATTCTTGCATCTTCAGCACTTCTGAAGATCAAATTTGAAATTTTCCTGGAAAATAAAAAAATGAACCCCAAAAATATCTTAATTCATTTAATGTAGAAGTTGGTTTAGATGATTTCTGTTCTAATGTATTGATGTCAACATCTAAATTAGCATTTTTTTAAATAAAAAATTAAGGGATATTGCAAATAAGCTAAGAATTTTTTTGGTAATCTTATAAAAGCTTTTTTATGGAAGGAAAGTTCTCTCTCTCTCACACACACGCACACACACATCAATCTTTTGATTTTGTGATCTTTGTCAATAACGTTTTCTTTTTAGAAAAGTCATTTTGTATGTAGATGTGATAAGTAATAAAATTAAACATTTTGGTAAATTAGATCGTATTAATTATTAGAATGAATTAAAAAGATGAATTAAATTTTTATTTTGCTTTCGAAAATATTATTTAACTAATTGACATTTCATTATAAATCAATTTTTTAAGTATCTTTGGCTGACATAATGTCAGATATTTTAATATTACTTGCAGAATTGAAATTAATTTTAATATGAGAGGAACGGTAGAGTTGTTGAATATTTGAAATAGCAGATTAAATGTAAATTACTTTTTTTTATAGCAGGAAAACACAATTATCTATTAACGTACTATGCACACTATGCTTACATTACTGTAAGTTTTAAATTTTAGTTGATTTATATGCCATGTATTTTCTGCAAAATTTTATTTTATTAAAAATTTAATTTATTTTGATTATTTATTGCTGCTCATTTATTTCATAATGATCAGATGATAAATCGATTTTTAATGTGTTTTAATAAATAATTATTTTGATTAAAAATATTTAATTCTGTTATTTGTACATTCACATGTAAAGTAACTTTTCTTAAAATAAAGCATAATATATTTCGATCATATATTTAAAAGGTTATCTGAGGACCACAGTGGCTTAATGGTAAGGATTCATTTCGGAATTGGAGTGTTCTACGTTTGACGTGTGTTGAATATTCTGTTTATGTTGTGTAGAAGCTTGGGGAGAAGATGTCAGCTCATGCATCATTCTCATTATCTGATTAAGGTTGAACTATATAATTTTGAACTGTAAAAGCCCTCATGTTTCAAAATGGGATAGCTAAACTTTACGGTTTATACTTCAATGTCTGTATATCATACATAAGTCTTTCAGAAAATTAGATCAAAATACTTTTTTCTTGTATTTATCTGTATTTAATCAGATATTTTTTCCTTTTAGATAATTTATCGATCGACTTTCAGTACACATTTAATATGTCCAAGCCGGAAGATCGGCATTATACGAATATTAATTTTATGAATATACCAGTTAAACCTGATGTTGATGTTGACTTCACTATTTCCTGTTCTGATTCTGCTCTGGTCAATATATCTGTTGCATCTTGTAAGTATTACCTGGTTTTACGAATTTAATGTTTGAAACTTGCATATGATTAATGAATTTTTTTCATGTTTTCAAATGTTTAAATTTTCAAGTTTTTTATTTCATTGTTGTTTAAATATCTTTTTTATTAACAGATTTTTTTAATGATTTGCCTTGCATTGATAGCCTTGTATACACCAATATAAAAGCATTGCTGAAAATAATATTTCAATTTAAATGCAAAATTGTTTGATACTTGAGGGAAAACATAGGATTTATGTAAAAATGTTTTTAGTGTCTTTTTAGTAAAGTTAGTGGAATTTCATACATTGAAAGAGATGGAATTTTCTGTGAAATTTTTATTACAAAGAATTCTTCAATTACCTTATAAAAGTTAAAAAGCAATGGGAAAAAGCAATTTGTTAAGACAATGGAGAGCAGTTGCAGCAGAATAAATAAGTAAGGCAGTAATTTGTTCAAACATTGGAAAAAATATTTTTTTCTTAAAGTATTTGTTTTGGTTAAAATCAATAATTTGTGAATATCAATAATATTTGATTAATGTTACATTATTTTGTAAATTTGGTTCTGTTAAAGCGCTGAAGATGCCTAATGAGTCAGGATTTCTCTGTACCCTCTGGAGTGTAAATGTCTTAAGTCAGCCATGATAAGACTGTCCTGTCTCCTCATCAAGATGTCATTGCAGTCAGAAGGGAGCGGGAGGATCGTAATTGGGGGAATTCAATGAATATCCACTTATAATTTCTGAAGTCACATGCTGAAGCTATAAATAACCAATGCGGTGATTTAACTGCAACCAGTTTCATCAAGAATCAGAAGCAGCACCTTTTGGCGAGAAAAAACGTCTGAAAATTAGACGAATGTTGAATGTGACACAGTGAAAATTCTCTTTTGTTTATCTTCTTATGTTTGGGTGTAATCTTTAAATTTAATTTTGTTCTTGCATAATGTTTTTCTTTGTGTAACGTTACTCATAGTAGACAACTGTTGCATTAATGGGATTGTTTCCCATAACGACCTCCACTGCATGTGTAATATTTCAAAAATAAAGAAAACTGGATTTAAATGAAGATGCGTGTTTTTTATTACTTAGTTACTTTGTTTTGATACTACTAATAAATTATCAAGCATAAATAATGAAATAGAGTATCTTGATAAATTTTTCATTTTTGTTCTCTTTTGCAGCTTCCTCTCCAGAAAAATTTCTAGATGAAAATCATAAATGTGGAACTTTCAAGCTTCGCTTTTCACATGATGACCATGTTTTTGGAGCAGATAATTCAACATTTTATGTCTATGTTTTCAATTTTAATACACCATTTGTTCTGCAGATCTCATTTTCACAACATAGGCAATTAGACCTTTTACAATTTTTCATTACTTTTTCCAGGTGAGTTAAAAAGTGACATTAAAATATTTATTAAGGTTTATTTGTTAGGAAATGCATTGGACAATTATATTTTTTGTACTAGAAATACAATTAATGTAATTAAATCTTGACCTTACATAAATTGACTATAAATTATGTTAGTTGAAGGAATGTTTCCCAAGACAGTCTTTCATACTCGAATTTAATATATATATTCAGTGAAAGTTAGAAATATACTTAAAACATGCCGAATAAAATACTTTGAATTGAAAGCCTTCAAATTTTTGAGAAATAATATAAAATATTGAAGGAATAAATGTAGTAAAAATGGTAAAAAATTGTATTATTATTCTAAAAGCTGTCATAGATCGGTGCAATGTTAAATATATGTTAACTCTGAGAAATCGCAATTATCATTTTACCTATTTCAAATTAAATGGATACTCTACCTTATTATGAAAATAGTAACATTTTTATAAACATGCACTGAACTTTTCATTTTTCTATGATTTATTTTTTAGAGGATCCATTTTTCTTCTAATTTTTCTATTCTTTCTATTTTGCTCAAGCTTTTGGATTTCTGCAGTTTAACTATAAGGGAAAAATTATTAATGTTCCCAACATCTATTGAAGCATTAATTTACTGGTTCTCTTTTATAGCCATTAATAAAATTCAAAACATACCGAAATAATATTTGATCAAATTCAAATTTTGTGTATATTAAAAAAAAAAAATACTGAAGTAGGAAAGTATTCATGCTAATAAGCTATGTAACAAACATTTTACATATGTAAAATGCCAATTTTTTAAACTGCAAAACTTACTGGGAATTAATATATTGATGTGTTTTACTACCACTCACACCACGCTTGTCTTTTACTTGTTTATAATGTGCAAAATTAGTGCATGTTGTGAAATTGGATAAGTAACTGATTTATTTGCATATAAATTTATAAATAAAAATAAATATATTTGACTGTTTTGTGGCCGAATAGAAGAAATTTTTGGTATTTTAGCTTTGATTTATTTCATCTTGGGAGGTTTAATTTATTTAAGAAAAAGCGATTAGAGATACGTCATTCTACATTCCTGCACCAGATTGTAAGGTACTGAAAACTTTTCCTTCAGTGAGATTTGATACTATGAGATTTTGATAGAGATTATTTCTTTGACACAAGTCGATTTGGAAACGAGAATTTTAGGTATCTTTAAAAGAACGTTGTTAACATTACGAATTTATATCCCTTCATTCAAAGCGTGAGAAAATGCAGGTTTGTAGATGCAGATCAGTAGTTTTATAGAGAGCGTGTAGAATTAATTAAATAAAAGGTGGGAATTGAATCAGGAAATAAGAGAACATTTCAGAATGAAGTTAATATGAGTAAATTAAGATAAAACATTTAGAAATTTAAGATTTAAATTGGATTTCAAAATATCATTACAAATTCCCCCACATTGTAAGACATGGAAACGCATCTGAACTCTTTGACATGCAATCCTGCCTTACAGTGGTGTCTAAGTAAGCAGTTAAAATTTGAAAGTATATTAAAAGCAATATCTATGCTTTTATTACCTTTTACTTTAATATTGAAACCACTTTTAACCAAGATATTAGAAATATAAAGAGATGGGGAAAGATAGGAGAGATATTTGTAAAAGTATTATGTAGACCTAAATAATCAACTGATAAAATTGATTTCAGATAATCTATGATGTACTTGAATACAATTTTCTTAAATTTTGGAAAATTTGACCCAACAGAATGACTAAATGAATAATAAAATATAAATTTATTAAATAAAATATCATCATTATTATTTCACCTAAATGAAATACCCAGTATAGTTAGATTTCATATAATACATTTAGAAATCAAAATAATAAATGCAGGATTTAAAAATTTTATATAAAACACTAGTACCCGAAAGTTATAAATGAAAAATTCAGATTACACGTATAATAAACTTTTATTATTAACTAATTAGTATAAAATGTTCGGGTAATTAAAAATAAAAGATTTCTGTTTGGAAACTTGAGAGTATTCTGTCACAAAAGATAACAGAGGGTAGCTTAATTACAATCAGAAGTGCATATAATTTCCCCTGAGATATTCATACCTCATTTTTACTATCACTTGTCCTAGGTAATATGTTTTTCTGTTTGAACTCTAATGAAGTGAAATGAATATTGCTTTAATGCTTGAGGGGGAAAAAATTGAAAGAACTTCAAATCGAATTCAAACCGGCTTTAATATATCTAACTTGGAAAATATTTCAAAAACACATAAATAAGGTTTTCTAATCAGTAATGTGTTTTGTAGTAATGCATTTTTCTCTGATATATTTTTTAATTTCCTGATTTGTATCTCTATCTTTATTAATACATTATTAAATTAGTGCTGTTAAATATACCGTGTTCTCTTAGCCTGAAATTGTAAAGTATCTTAACTTGATTACTTAAATATTTAATGTGTGAATACAGCAAAAATTATTTAATAAATATTTCTATTTATCATTTACAGTTGCTTCTTATCACTTCTGATTATGGCAGCTATAATGTGGAAAATAAAACAAAAGTATGATTTATACAGACGAAGACAGGTAAAATTATTGATTTAAATTTATTTTATGTAGATCATATTGCATATCTATCACAGGTAATAATAAATTCGCTAAAATAAAAAAAAACTAATAGTCACTATAGTTTTAGTTTTACAGAATGATCAGCGAAAGTTAAATGATCAAATTAATGAAATAAAATGAGTAAAATTTTCAGTTTTAGAAGGTATATAAATGTATGAAAACAATAAATAACTGTTTCACTGAATTAATTAGAACCAATATTAAAATTTTATCCTGTGAATTTTTTAAGCTGAATGTGTAGATGTATTGTGTTCAAATTGTTTGAATTAAACTTTTAAATTAATTGTAAAGAAAAGAACTTTCCAGTAATATGTATATAACTTATTGGAGAGTTAATTGAACTGTTGTTTTAAAATTTGCTCATTGTATTCTGAAAAATTCCTTCATAATCATGGTTAAAAAAAGATACTTGATGCTAAGTTTTTCCCTCATTATAATTTGTAGATGTTAAAGTTGAATGACTAGAATCTTCGCACGCTTTTCAAATTTTCAGAAAAATAATGTAACCTTCAATGTTCCTTTTTCTCTTTCTCTCTCTCCCACACAAAAAAGCATAGTTAAATTTCTATAATACTTTGCAGATTGTATTTATTTTTTAAATTCATGCTATTTATCTACCCAAATTCATAATTGCTATCTCAGAAAAGGTCTGCCTATATTTTTTGAATAAAATATTTGTATTATACATGTTTTGAGCTTAAAATATGTATGTAATCCAATGTTTCCATAACAGCACCGTGGAGGTACCGAAAATTTAAATAGTGGCGATTTTAATGTTTCTTTGGAAACAGGTGATATTTTCCCTTTTCTGTTGAATTTGTTCAAGCTTCAAATAATTTTCTGTTTTGATTTTTTCTTATCAAATTTTTAATCGATTTTTTAACAATTTTTTTTGGAAAAAATTGTATGCTTTTGCGAGCGAGCGCGCACATGCACAAGGAATTTGGACTTTCTCGACATGTAAAATCTTGATCGTATTACCTGTTCATTCCTATTTAATATAGCCCATTAGCAATTATTGAGTGTCTAGTTATGATTCCGTCCTTTTGCAATGAATGGCGTTAGTAGTGTTGCTTGTTGGCTCATTGAGATTCTCAGTCGTCACTTTTTCTCTTCACCTATGAGAAGACAATGAAGTAACTGGATGAGTTCCATGAAATATGCATTTTGGCTGAATGTCGCGTTTGTTCTGTGATACCCGTTTTGGTTGATCGAGTGATGCGTCCTCGCCAAACGATTACATGGATCATTTGGATGCATATTTGTAAAGTATGTGTGTGTGTTTGTCACTGAAAGAATAATGAGTGGTTGCGACATTAGAGAAACAGACAACCTTTTTGAGGAAAGTGATTACGCCTAGATTTATAATCCTTGGCGACTGACAAATTTAAGCTTGAATCTGCAACAGAACTGGAAAGGAGTTTTTATTATTGTCAAGATATTGCACGATGCTGTCTAATTTATTTTCTATTATTGTCTATCTTATTTGTTAATATGCATGCATTTGATCTTAGGTATTTTGTATCAATAAAAATATGTAGATTTTGTGGATCATTTGTGTTAAATTCTTTGTTATTTGCATTTTTAGGAGTTTTACATAGAAATTAAATAAAAAAATAATTATAGCAGAAAGTTTTTTATATAATAATGTGTAATATTTAGAAAAATAAATAAATAAAACTATTAAAAACAGAATAAGAAATTAGAATTGAACAATGACAGAAATGAAGGAAAATGCTATTAATCCAACTGAAACCTAAGATGTTTTTTTATAGAGATTTTTAAATTGCCAAGTTTTACATTTATTGAAAACATTTGTATTTTATCAAATTGCAGGATGGAAAAATACTTGAGGAAAAACAAAAATATTTATCCCCATCCATGAATCTTCTAATACCTGCCGAAGAAAATTTGATGTTCTTTTGAAAAGTTTTTTTTTCTTCCCAGAACACTTAAAATGATTTTTTTCTCCTGTTTCTTAAGAAGAGTTTTGACGATTTTTTTTTATTTGAACTAACTCAGTATTTCATTATAATTAATTTTCTTATTTAGTCAATTCTTCAAAGGCACGATTGTTAATCAGTACATATAATTGTATACTGCTGTCTGTAACGTTGCAGGGAAAATATCCACTGCTCATTGTTTCTCGTCATTTATCGAAAGCCCAAATACCAACTTCTGGTTTGGTGGTAAAATAATTGACCAGGTTTTTTTTAATGCTTGAATTTACTGATATATCTATGGGCGAATGAAGTAAGATAAATATTAAAATAATATGAATGAAAATGAAAAATTAATCTTCTGGTCGTAAACTTCTCATTCTGTTATTTTTTTAATGCTATATCTTGCCAAAAGTCAATGAGTTGAGGTCTGCAGTTTTGTTCTGATTCGTTATATTCTTAACTAGCCGCCTTTGGCGACCAGCTAATTCACCATGACTAATGCGTTCTAAAATTTTCAATTAAATCACATATTCATTAGCCTTGAAGTAATTCCGGGCATTGATTGGCTTGAAATTAATATTTTTTTAAGATGATGGACGGAAAGTTCTAAAATAACACGTTTTCCTAATAATATTCTTTAATTTTATAAATCAGTCACTTTTAACTATCAGTTCCAAAATATTAAAAATGTTTTTTTCGGTGATGTTGCCAAAATATTAAATATATTTTTTTACAGAAGGCGAAAAAGGGGAAAAAATTATTGAATTAATGATACAAATATTGCAAACGATTATAGAAATATGCCATTAAGTCGGGATTTCAATGCATATCTTGTCTAAATTCAATCAGGTTTACCGTAAATAAAGAAGATTTGTTGAATTAATGATATAGATATTGCAAACGATCATAGAATCCTTTCCCTTGCCTTTTAAAGAAAATATCACATTTTATATTTCTTTTATTTTATCCAGTCACGTGCTAAAAGTTGCATTTCTTTAGATTTATTTTGCGATGATAGTTCTTTTTTTTTTAATTTGAACTTCCTTCATTGTTTTCTTTTATTTCATCCAGTCACGTGCTAAAAAAAACATGGTTAAAATATTTCTTTAAAAATTCGTTAAAAATAGAAGCTTAAGTTATACATTAATAACACTGATACCATTAGAAAGCTAATTTTTTAATCTTTTAACTGATGTAAAAATATGTTCGTGCGATATTATTTTCGGAAATTACAGCGGAAAAACGTCGAAATTTTGCTGAAATTTTAATTAATTCAAATTGTAATTAAAAATTCGAAAAAAGGGCTCCGAGTTGCTCATTCCCGACCTCCAAGGTATACATGTACCAAATTTGGTAGCTGTAGGTCTGGCCTGTAAAGCGCCAACACACACACACATTGAGTTTTATTTTAAGTATAGATTAAAGGCAAATTGGATGTTCCTGCTAATGTTTTTCCACAATTTTTAACTTCATATTTAGCAATACGTTCTTTTATTTTATTTTGTTGGTTGATTACTATTTGATAGCTCAATTAAAGTGTAAAGTGATTAGTTTTTGTTTAAACGTTCATTAACAAGTATAGATAGACCTGCAAAAAAAAAAAAGTTAGCAAGAGAGAGAATTGTACAGTGAAATGTGAGATAAAAATGACTTTTAATCAGTTCTGAGATGTTGGTGGGGTAACAGCTATCTAGAATTTATCTTTAGTTACAAAGGAAAGTTTTTGTTGTGGGAGATTTTAAAGCATTTAATGTAAAATAATTTGACCTTACTTTTACGAATATGCCTAAATTTTATTCCAGAGGTTATTTGTTGAAATGGAACAAATGGCCAGTCGACCATTTGCTGGTGTAGCTGTTGAACTAGATGCTCAACTTCTTATCATATCATCTCATACTGAGAGTGAGGATCGCCGAAAGAAGGTAATATTTTGCAGGAGGGTATTCTGTTGTTTTTCTTCTTACATATTGATTAGTGAACAAAATTTTTGAATGAATATAATTGTGTCTTATATCAAATTTTGAGTTCAAGTTTCAATTAATCTCAGTTCTTTATTTTAAAAACGTGTAATTTTTGCTGCATTTGTTTTTCGTTATTATAATTCTCGTTTTATTCATAATTTTTTGTCATAATACTGCAACTTCTTCTATTTACCTAATCCGTTCTTTTCTTAAATACCTTTGTGTGTAATATCGTTGTAAAAGAATGTAAACGATAAAGGAAGCATCGCAATAAAATTTTAAAAACATTCATGTAATGACTTCTACCTACTTCATTGTAATATTGGCAGTTTCATTTCCCATATTTTTATTGTTAATTTGTAGGATTGATAGCAGTGTTGTAAAAAATGCATCTAATGCATATTTTTTAAACCAAATGAGAAACGACGAAAATTGTTAAATTAACAAAAATTTTACTTGTTAAAAGGTTTCAAATCACAAATATACCTAATAAGTATAGAAATATGTTTGATCACTATTATGATTACTCGAAGCACTTCGTATAATGATATAATTACTTCAGTTGATTTAATTTTGCTTTCTTTTAGCTCTACATTTCCATTAATATTTTATAAATAATCTTTTATGACTATCAAAATAATGAATTTTTACAATAGTTTGAAGTTAGTAATGATTAGCAAGATTTTTTTTTAGTGTCATCCAACTCCAATTGCTCTCGAGCCTTGCTCTGGTGGTAAAGCTGCTGTGCTTTCCTTGATAGTCCGCCTACCTCCTGGTGAAGAAGAATATACTCCACCTGGTCAGTCGGGTCTTGGAATAGCAAGTGCATTAGTTTCTTTAGGAACTCTATGTAAAGGAAATACAGATGTTATTAAAGAGACTAGTAAACTTGATTCTTGGAAAACTAGCTCCAATTCTAGTACTTGTATATAGAACTTTGGTACTTAATAAGGGAAAGAAGCCACTTCAGTCATTATTTCATGTGCTCTGAAATTCATCATTTCTGCTGCTATCAACATCATACCTATTGTTCTTTTTTAAAAATGAGAACTCATTTCGTATTTCCTATTAATGATCAGTTCGTCAAAATGTGAATAGCTGTACAGTTCAGTGTTATCTGTGTATGTTTTTTCAAATTTGTGTTTTCATTGTATCATAGCTGAGTCATTATTTATATTTTACAAATGTAACATACTTTTACATAGATTTCATATTTTAGATTTCTCAGTTTTTTTTAAGAATGAGTTATTAAGCATTCTATTTATTCTTGTTGAAATTGGAATGAAATGGGAGAAATCACGCAAAAAAAAAAAAACTTTCTGAAGCAAGATATTTTACTTCTAGTTTTAAAAAAATCAATTTACAAATTTTATTCACTTTGATTGCAGTTTGATGAGAACTGAACATATTTGTTGGTGTGTGATAAAAATATTCATTGTTATCAGTGTTTCTTTATTCGCGGTGTTTTTTTTGTGTTCATAATTTATTTTAGCTTTACTGTAATATTTAAATTTCCAAAAATAGCGATAACCACCAGATTTTCAGCTCAATTTTTAAATTTTTGATTTGATTTCCAAATAATGGTTTGTTTATTTATTTTAAATTTTATATTAATGAAAGAGGTGTAGGTTTTATTTATTTAACTATATCAATGTATATAAATTTTTGGTTTTTATAATTATGTGTATATTTGTTTAAATTTTAATAGTTTTCTGTATATTCTACAGTGTATATAAAAGACTTATAAGACTGCTGCAGTCAAATTAAAAAAGATATATATTTATTCATTTTTTTTATCTATATACAAATTATTTTCATAGATGAATACAAGTGCATGATTTATTCTTCGACATCGGAATCATGCTACTTGTGTTTTTTATTATAAATTGTTTAAGACATTTGCTGTGCAATGTGCACCTTTTTATTTTAAGCCCTTTTCTTTTCTTTTTTTTGTAGTTCGTTGTATTATTCTTTCATATTTCTTAACAACAACAGGCTTTAGTTATTTTATTAATTATGATTTGAAATATATTTTTCTCCGAAATATTAAAAGTATAAATTTTTTATTGCTTGGAATTTCTAAACTTCATGTCTTATGTATTTTGCGTTTATCTATAAATATAACTATATATTGTCAGTTTTCATTAATTAAAAAAAAGATGAATTCTTTCTACCTAAAATGTATGTAACATAATTTTAAAATTCCATTTCTGTTATTTGAAATATCAGGTTAATTGTAAATCAAAGTCTGCGCAGTGATTACTATTGATTTGCTCGTTATTTTTACCATTTCTGAAGGCTTTGTTAATCAGCTTGTTAGTGAACTGCTATCAAATCCTCATTCATGCAGAAGATAAACATTTTTAATACATTCCTCTTTCATAGATAGATTTTCATTATTTCCTTTGTTGACAGTTTTATGGCGACACATTTCAAAACAAAACTCTATTTTTATCCATCTGTTAAATTTGAAATTAGAACAAAATAGTATGGTATGATTACCATATAGTTATTTTTTTAATGATTTCAGTAAATTGAAATTTTTGCAAATTTTTCATTCTTTTCCTGTCTTGAGATAGCAAATTATTTATTTTCTATGTATCCATTTTCTATTTTTGCTCCCCTCCCTCGAAAGTTTATAAATTCTCAGCACCAATATGGAACTCTTAGGTTGAAAGGAAAACTCGTCAAATTTATTTCTAACTTATTAATTATAAAAAGGATATTGAATTTTTATCCGATCTCAAATATTCGTTACTGGTTTAGATTTTATAAATTTATATTCTTTATGATATAAAATATCATTCTGATAATTTTGTTAATAAGTTAGGATTATTGAAATTCAATCAATTTCAGTTTTGTACTAATTTTACACTGCCATTATATATCACAGTATTAACTAGTATTTATTTTTTAAATAACAAAATATAAATAACCTAATTTTAATCTGATATGAACGTCGGTCTAGTCCTGAAAAATCCAAATAAATTTGTTTATCCATGCACTTGTTCATTGAGCAAAAATTAAGTTTACGAGATAAATGTTAATGTTATAAGTCTATAGTGAATGTAATTGAACTTTCTGATTTTATATAAAATAAACTTTTAAAGCAATACGAAGTCATGGCAATGCAATAATTAGTGCATTATTTTTTCATTGTAAACAGTGATTGTCAAGAAGAAATTTTGAGTGTCAGTATATAGTTGGAACTTTAGTGTTAAAACATTTTTTTGCGTGTTGTGTGTTTAAACTACATTTGACTTCACTTACTATGCTATGAATGCATACTAAATTTTTTCTATTACTTAATAATTTCTGTGCCTGTTAACATAATCGTATATATGGTATTAGTGTGAAAGGTAAGGAAAATGTGATATTGGGCTTTTTTTCCCTTGTACATTAGTTTAGTTCATTTATTGAGACTTGATTTAAAATAATCACTTGTCTGTGGATAATTTTTAACATGTAGCATTAAAGCAATTTTAAGTGGTTTAATAATTAAAATTAAATGGAGTCTTCTTTTACATTAATTATATAATAGTGAATATTTTGCAGATTTACATATTTTTCTTGAAACTCTGCCTAACATTTGCTTCACGTATTTCTAATAAGCATGATAATTTATAGATAAGTCTTATAATATTAAAATTTTGCTTTAAATTGTATTTTGATAAAATGGCTTCAGTCTTAAAAAAAATTTTAAATCTTGTTTTTATATTTTGTGAAACTATTAAATAATTAAACAATTTTTTTTATTTTGAATTCATAAAATATGGTATTTCTTAAAATGTTAAATAATTTGTATTTTGCATTTAAATATATGCAGTGATGTTTGAGCTCTATTCTGATTCTTAATGAAATTCTATTGAAGCTATTGACTGTTTAACATTATTTTAAAAATTTATGTATTATAGTTTGCTAAATGTTATACATGTGTGGAAAATTTTTATATATTTACTTGTGACTTGGTGGAATGTTTTTCCTTTACTTTAAAATTCAAAGAAATTGTGATATTGTGTTTAACTGTTGCTTATGGAAAATTAATATTGACGATGCTGAAAAAGCTTTCATGGGCTAATTTTTGTTTTGTTGGTGGTTTTTTGTTTGAATTTATTCTGTTATTCACTAATTTTATTATTTATATTTTATGACTATTGCATTTTTATTTGTATTATGTGTAGTTCTAGTAATATTTACGTTATAAATATTTAATTTATGCTCTTATTTACTGTATTAATTTTGATTAAGAAATTTAATTGGTTTATATAAATCCAGACATATTTAATATCAAAAGTTGTGTTTTGTGATAGTTAACATGCATGTATTATTTAAGGAGTGACAGGTTAAATAAAATATTTTTCAAATAATTTACCTGATGCCTTTTTTATTTGAGACAAAACTAATGAAAATTATACCTATAAAAACTATTCTTCCAATCCAAAATCACTATTACATTATTTAGTAGTTTCTCTTTCCCAATACCAATAATTAGTCCAATATCTGCTACAATGAAATTATAAAAATTCTAAGGGGAGGACAAAAACAAGTGTGCATTTCTATGTCTAAAAGAAGGACTTTACAGACTATCCACATCTAACAGACAGACTATAGAACATTTATTCTTATTATTATGCTGTATGTTTTGTACTATTTACACAAAAAAAACAATGCTGTAATAAAAGTTACTAGTATATAAGTCATGTTTATTAATAATAATAGCTTAGCTTTCAAATCTGAAATGAAGCTTTTAGCTGAAATTTATATTTGTCTGATATCTTGAATTTGTACTGTGTATATGTAAATATTTGGAAACTAAATCTTGTTATTTAATCATTTGAAAAATATAGTTAAGTGCATAAAGTTCAATAAAGGTATTTTTGCAACTTGATCATAATTTCTAATATGCACTAATCTTTCGATTGTTCTTGTAGCTATATCATTTTTGTCAAGGTTGTTTAGCATCATTAAAAACCACTTGTTTTTTAATGTTTTCTTATATAATTACCTGAAATGTGCGTATTTTTAAAATCTAGAGGCTTATTTTTCTTTCAGAAGATAGGAGGGGGAAAAATAATTTTCCCATTCTAGACATATCTTGTAATATAAATATATATTGGATGAATCTGGTAATATAATCACTCCAGTTTACTCGTATGAAATTGCCCTTCGGTATCATTTACAATCCTCCGTTTAGATCATAATATTTACACATATGGAATACCAAACAGGAATATCATACACTATCTATTAATAAGTATTTGGACGCCCATGCAATTGAGGATATCTGTGATCCTGCTCTATGTATCTCCTGTACTTAAATGTCCTGTAGGAAACAGCATTGGCATAAGTCGCATGTAAGATGCTACGAAATTCAGTTATCTGACACCAATAAAGGCGCTATTGTCGAATATCAGGGAAATGGCTGATCCTTTAGTTGCATATCTAGTGAGTTAAACATTCCAAAAATCGACAATGGCTTTTGTGACTAAGAAGTGAATATTGATTTTTGGAATGTGCCTCGAACCGACAGTCTCACGAAATTAAGATATGAAGACTGACGAGTGGAGTCCAAAGGAACTCGAGAAAAGTGTCTCATACCGATGGCCCACATATTCCAAGAGTTCCAACATCCGAGACCCCCCCCCCAATAAATACCAACTGCAAGGAAGCTCATTTGCTTGGTTTCTATGGTCATGCAACCGTCAATAAATCTTGGATTACAAAATCCAGTCGCGCTGCTTTTTTGAGGTGGTATAAGGCATGTCGAAATTGGACCGTTGATTAATAGAAACAGGTTCTTTGAGGTGATAAATCAAAGTTCAATAGCTGTCAGTCGGATGGCAGAGTGGGGATCTGGTGCATGTATGGAAAATGCTTTTTGCATTGTGCCTACACTAAAGTTTGTAGCAGAATGCAATGTGCCCACGGTAAAGTTTGGCGTATGTGGACGATTTCCACCGGTAAATGTGTGGTGACATCTTAATAAACCAGTAACTACCACTAAACATTGGTGGCCATTTTTGTATAGTGGATAAGTTACTGGCTTTCAAACCCGAACATCGCAGGTTCGATCCTTGGCG
>JAPMOQ010011580.1:1149384-1175117 GCA_026543055.1 Argiope trifasciata
ACACACACACACACACACACACACACACACACACACACACACACACAATAAATATAAGTTCAATGAGTGTGTGTTGCCGCTGTACAGGTCAGACCGTTGAACCTACAACTACCAAATTTGGCACATGTATACTTTGAAAGTCGGGAATGTGCACCTCTGAGCGATTTTTTTTGAAATTTTAATTAGAATTTGAATTAAGAGAAATTTTGGCGTTTTTTTGCTATAACTTCCGAAACAACTATCACACAAACATGAAGTTTACATCAAGTTAAAGATAAAAACATTAGGTTTCTAATGGTATCAGTATTTAAACTTATAACTTAAGTTTCTATCTTTGACGAATTTTTAAAGTTAAAATACATATAGTAAATAATTAATTTACATAAAGTAAATAATTACATTTTATGTAGCATGAGTCGAATAATGCCTTGATGAATAATGAGTTTTAGATTTTTTCATAATTTGTTCGGTGAACCATATTTTATGAAATATTTTTACTAATATTTTAAGCAAAAGTTGTTACATCAATCAATCTTCTAAATCAGTCATTAAAACTGATTGATTTATAAAAAAAGGAATATTATTATTAAAAATGGCTCTTTTTATCTTTTCGTCTACCACCTTAAAAAAATTATCAATTTCAGACCAATCAATGCCTGGAATTACTCCAAGCCTGATAATCAAAAGAATATGCGTTTTCGTATAAGAATGAATGAGTGTGTGTGTGTTTTATACACCACACCCTATGATCTAGATCTACGGGTCTTACAAACAAATTAACAAAGAAAGTAATGATCGAATAAATAAATAGTCATTTTGCTGTTTATATATATATGTATATAAAATCGTTGAAAATTATCTGATTCAGTCAGACAGATCCAAATTGCTTAATTCATTAGCTTCCATCTTCGTGTCTTGTTCTTGGAGACCTTAACGACTACAGTCCCCATTTGTGCTAATACAAAGATAAATATTCCCATAAGTTTCCCGTCACTTCTGTCTTTTTTGAGTTTGACAAAAAAGACAGTATTTTCTCTACAATAGTGACCATTTTTTGATAATGAGCATAACCATCGAAAATGTTTCCAACCATCTAGTTGTTCATACACAGCAGCTGACTGGAATATATTTATTAATATCTCCTTCAACCATAAATAAATATATGTTTGAAAACAATTCCATTCACCAGGCAATAGCACTAAACATCCAACCCATAACCTTCATGCTTTTATACTTTCATTGCGCAAACTTAATACACTCGCAGACAACAAAAGAAACCGTTATGGAACAGTGACTGCCTGCCGGTTCAAAAGTAGCAATGAAAAACACGGGGTTTCTTTCACAGATATCCCACATCAGAAAATTTAATTGCTTACAAAAAAGCCAAAGCACTATCCCGACGTATTCAAAGATATAGTTTTATAATGTCGATTCAAAAATTCCCATCATGCATTAAGTTCTTCATTTCTAGCAGAACACTAGTTATAGCAGAAAGTTACAAAAGCTGCTGGTACTATTTCTTCTAACTCTACATCAGTTTTAAATATTAACAATCGAACTATATCATCTCTAAATGACATAATAAATGCAACATCTTCTACATTTTCAAATATATCTTCTAGCCAAAATTATAATCTACATAATTTAAATTTCAAAAAGAAATCTGAAAGCAAAATATTGAATTTTAATTCTCACTTTGACTTACCTTATAATAACAATTTTACCTATCGAAAACTTCAGCTTACTTTAGCTCATGTTCATATATCTTCCCCTGGTACTGATAACTTCAACTATCCAATGGTCCAGCAATTAACTTTTGATTTTCAGAAACGTTTTTTAATCTTTTTAACCGGATCGGGAATGAATAGCATATTTCTTCGCTATAGGCAATAATTATCCTGTTTTAAAGCGTAATAAAGATCCCATAAACTTTTTTGACTATCGCCCCATAGTCTTAACCAACAGTTTGTGCAAGCTTCTAGAAAAAATGGTTAATCGATGCCTTAGATAGCCTTTTTGGGACAACAAATTTCTCGGTCCATTTCAAAGTGGTTTTAGAATTTAATTTCTTACAGGGGAAACATTTAGAGGCCATCGGTTTTTATATCGAAAAAATTTATGGCCGCACATGGAGACACGGCATCCTTAAAGACCTGTACGACTTCCTCTGAGGGAACTCACCAAATTTCATACAAAACTTTTTAAGATTACAACAGTTCAGAGTAAAAATAGAATCTGAGTTTTCTACCATTTTTACTCAAGAAGATGATGTTTCATAGGGCAGTGTTTTGACTATTGTCTTTTTCCTTTAAAAAATAAACAATATTTAAAGCTTACTTCCGCTTAATGCTAAGGGATACGGTTATGTAGACGACTTTTATATTTCTTATACAGGGAATCATTTGTGTTTTATAGAAAAACAACAGCTTTGCAGTAAACAAAATTAAACAGTGGTGACACATTAATGGTTTTACTATTTCGTCAATCAAACTTGCAGGAGTCCATTTATATCGAAAGCGATATTTTCAACTACATCCAAAAATCCCATTAGTTGGTAAAAAAAAATTCCTGTTATTAAAGAAATTCGTTTCTTACGAATTATTTTTTACAATAAGCTAACATTTTAATCCCACCTAATTGTTTTATGGATAGGAGATTATATCTTCCGGCATTGATATACTCTTGTAGTGGTATCTTAATAATCCAGTAACAGCCACTAAACATTGCTGATCACTTTTGCACAGCGGATATGTTACCCGGCTGCAAATCATAAGGTCGTGAGTTCGATCCTTGGCGGAGTTCAATCTTCACATTGGGGTGACACCACAATCGAAACAGCCGCATTGGTGACTTGGGACGATGAACACGTTCTTTGCTCGCCATAATACTTGGCGCTACCAAAACTCGCCAGACTCACTTGATGCAGCAATGCAAAGTCGTCAGACTCACTTGACACAGCAGCAGCAACAACTCTCATATGCTCGCCATAACGCTTGGCTCTATAAATCGTTAGTCTCTTCACAGACTCACTGGTGGGGGGAGTATTGTTGTGGTATCTTAATAAGCCAGTAACAGCCCTTAAACATTGGTGAAAAAACGCGGCTGCAAATCATAAGGTCACGAGTTCGATCCTTGTCGGATTTCAATCTCCACATTGGCGAGACTCCACAATACAAATCACCACAGTATTTATAGAACTACCATAATTTCTAAAACAGATGATGGCTGCATAATCTAGATTCAGCCAGAGAAATTTTTCGCTCGTCGCAATGAATACAGGTATTCCTCCTGCCTTTTTCACTCTATGTCTTATTGTAAGGAAAGTAATCGTAATCGCCCTTATTTATTCCTTCAGAATGTTAGAGCCTGAAGCGTTACTTCTGGTATAGAACTTTCTGCTGTGCGATTCTTCCTCCCTGACAACCTCTCCAACTTTAGGCCTTCCTCCCTAAATAAAGGTGGATCCGGCCAATATAGATCGATTCCTCCCAAGGGAGATGGAGTAACCCTCAATTAGTCATTTATCAAAAGGCATATGTGTTGTCATATAGAAGGAATTTCCTGACTCCTGTTCACCGAATTCTTCAAATTTCTCTCACTAGCCTATTTTACAAAATGCAGAGATTAAGTACATATACTTTGTACAATAAATTTCACTCCATTTTGGAAAGAAAATTTTACAATTTTTTACATACTGAACGGGGCATAATATCTACTTTTTAAGTTTCCCGTAAAATTACACAGTAGTACAGCTGGAATTTGCAAGTATTTTCATTATTTGTCAAATCTACCATCTGATGTTCGATGTACCGTGGATTTCAAGGCAGTAAAATCGGATCGTGGCGTTCCTACAAACTTCTTGTTGAGTTAGATATGTTTTTGTATTTCTTCTTTATGTCTATACATAGCAAAGTACGTTTTGTATGTTTTTATATTTCTTCTTTATGTATATACATAGCAAAGAGCCTTTTCCCAGAAAAGCCTTTCTCGAGCAATCAATACATCCCAGGGAAAAAAATTCATTAAATTACATTTAATATAATCGCTACACATACTTATTACATGCTATATCTAGCTAAGATTCCAAATACGCACATACAATGAATAGGTATCTACTTGTACAATAAACAATTTCCATAAAACATTCTCGAGCCTTTAGCTCGAAATAATATCTGCAATTATAAATACCAATAATAAAATTCATTTTATAACAAATATTGTTAAAACACAAATCAAAGCTTCTTTCTGTTATAAAGCTTCCTTCTGAAAAAGTCAAAATTCCAAAGGTCTGAGCCCAGAAATCCTCCGTTTTTTAGACATCCTCTCATTTCTTCTCTGTCTAAGAAAATATCAGTTTTAGGGTAGAATTTCTTGATTTTTTAATTCACTCTGTATCTTATCTACCAGAGTATAGTTGAACTAGTTCATTAATGTATTTGGCGAATGAATCGTCGACTTCGGATGTAATAGGGTATTGTCAGCATTTTTATTGCTAGTTTCCTCTACCGAAGATTGATCCCTTCAGTTTGGTTTTTTACCGGCTGCTCTCAACAAACTTACCACTCGTTAAGGAATATTTTATTATTCTAGGAGTTACCTTAGTCAACCTATCTACATTATTTCTACACTTGTAAGATATTTGGTGCCTTTACTTTTGAATAATGCTGGATTAAATTATTTGGTGAGTACAAATTTGAGATTTTACAGAGTTTCTGTAATATGTGTGACAAACAAGGTATGAGACATTGTAAGCACACCTAGTAACTTAATTTGAAATTTTTCTTCTTCGAATTTTAGTAAATTTTGTTCCTGTCTGACAGCAGTCAATATCAAATTATTGTGAATGAAATTATATGTGCTCTTCCGGTTATTTAAAAGGACAATTGCTTAATTGTGCACATTGTGTAGTGAAATTCTTGTGGCGCATCTAAGAACTTCTATGGGAGGCTTAATCCCCATTCACAGACCCCCCCCCCCCCAAAAAAAAAACAACAACAACAACACAGATGTATGCTTAGTGACCGAATGTTCCGACAAGCCTATTCAATTTCTGGTCCCATTCTGTTTAACTTTCTCAAGCTAAAGGATTTAAGTCATCAGTCAAACCTGTGTGATATACTTCAGTGGTTCATTTGATTGAGGATGGTAAAAAGTTGTTTGTACTTTTCTAATACTTAGTGTAATATAAAGAAAAATAATTTATTCTGCAATTCTATTTTTGCCTTTTTCGAAATTAACATATTGGGAGAATTATAACGTGGAAAAAAATCTTTCTAATTTTCGGATAATGTTTGAATTTTATGGTCTTTTACTGAGTACGCCTAGTACCAAAGCGTTAAAAGGTCTGTTAAAATTCTTAGAAAGTTATTTCTCGATTAATGGTAAGCGGCCAACAATAACAGGTGCAATTTCATGAAATGGAATGTCAGGAATGTCTTATTTTTGTCAAGACTCAAGCTGATTGGGTGTATGTTCTCTTCTTTGAATAAAGTACGATTTGACATTCTTTAAATTTTATTTTTATTTATTTATTTTACATAACGAACACAAAAAGTAATTTTGCTTTACTCGAAAGGTTTTTCCCAACCATTGGTGATAAAGTGCACCATGACTCAAATTTAAAATATATAACACCATTGTTAAGAGTAGAGCGATTTTGATTTAACTATTTATTTTGTCCAAATAATTACGATAAATACAATGTTCCATTTTTAATGAAAAAAAATGAAACAGGCAATAATTTTATACGCCTACAACTTCTTTAAAATCCCGGACACGCATGATCCCACTTTTGTTTCTCAATTATTCTTCTTTTTAAAATCACAGTCGAATAGAACATTAGTGTGTGTGAAGTTAACCACGGCTCCAGAAGTACGACATGTTTTTGTCACTTATGCCTCTTTTATTGCGCTTTCAATGCCTTTGGGAAGTAAATCTGCCACCCGGTTGCTTTGTCTCTTACCGTGCTTCATGTCAAACCGGAATTCAGACAAAGCTAAATTCCAATGCCTTTAGGGTAGAATATTTAATTTTTAACACGTATGTCAAAACTTAGTGATTAGTATAAATTGTAAACTTTTGTCCCTACAAATATGGTCTGAAATAATCCATTGTAAATATAATAATTAAAATTTACCTTTCTGCTGTTGAATAAATTCTTTCCATTGGGCTTTAGTTTTCTACAAACAAAAAGAAAGCTTTGGAAAGCCAATCTGGTTTCACTGAGCTTAAAAGCTTTCTAAACGCTTTCTAACATAAACACCCGAGAATATAATAAAATCTTTATTCATGTAAAGTAAATTCAAACAAGGTGTTTGTAAACAACATCTTATCTGAAAGTTTTAAATCTTAAAATTCTTCTTCAGATTCTTTAGACCACTAAAATTTATTCGAGTATGTTGTGAAATTAGTCAAAAGCGCTGATAAGCGGGAATAAATTAAAGTAATTCCACTGGTAAGCAAACCAAATAAGGATTGTTTGAAATTAATTACTTATTTTTTATTACAGTCTCATATTTATCTTCTGTGTATAATTTTTGTTGGAAAAAGTGCTCATGAGGTCTAAAGAAGAAAAATGCAAATTGCATTGCCAATTATCCATAGTTTCAGATATTAACGACAAATGATACCAGTCAGATATTACTTTTTCGCTTAATATCCGAAAACCTTCGGTAACAGATCGATATTTTCCCAAGATCATTACCACAAGCAAAACCGGGGGAAAATACGGTGACGTGAAAGCTTCTGTTGCCCCAGCATCTCTTAGTAAGTCTAACTGTTTCTCCATCTTGAAAACTAAATTATAAGGAACACAATATGTTTTTTGTTTTACTAAAGTTGCATCAAATAAAAATCTGAAACTCCAAAAAACTCTTACATAGAAGTAAAAAATACATCCTTCCCCCCAACTACTTTTTGGGTCAAATAAAGAAAAGCGGATTTTACAATATTAATAAGAATGTCTGATATACACTGATGGAAAAAAAATCCCAACACTAGGAAGGAGCTGTGCTAGATAAACGAAATTTGGTAGGCGTGTTTATACATCTGAAAGATGACGTCGATTCAAATTCGAGCTACGCGCGTAAGTGTGGCGCTAGTAGCGACACTATGAACATGCAAATGAGGTTTGCTTTAAATAAGCGCTGTAAGGTTCGTGATCGTTATTTACAGTTGGAATTTGACGTAGTGGGTTAATGTTAGTCAAGGATGACTCTGAGAAGACGAAGAAGCCCTTATCAACAGCTCACTGAGTTTGAACGAGGTCGTGCTGTAGGGCTACGAGAAAGTGGGTTTTCTTTCCGCGATGTTGCTGAAAGACTTGGCAGGAATGTATCCACTGTACATGAGTATTGGCGGCAGTGGTCAAAGGAAGGTACTGACTCAAGAAGACCAGGTTCCGGGCGGCCACGTGGTACTATTGAGAGGAAAAACCGTCGTATTCGGCGTATGGCTGTGGCTAATCGTACTGCGTCTGCAGCTGAAATTCGAGCTGCAGTTGACACCACAGTGACACAACGAAATGTTACAAATCGGTTATTTCAAGGAAAGCTCCGAGCCAGACGCCCTGTACAGTGCATTCCACTGACTCCAAATCACTGCTGTTTGCGACGTGAGTGGTGTCAAGCTAGAGCTCATTGGAGTACGGAGTGGATATCTGTTGTGTTTTCTGATGAAAGCCGGTTCTGCGTTGGTCGCAGTGATAGCCGTTTGTTGGTTAGAAGAAGGCCAGGTGAACGCATGCTAGTGACCTGTCAGCGGCCTAGACACACAGGGCCTACTCCTGGAGTTATGGTTTGGGAAGCAATTTCGTATAATAGCAGGAGCACTCTTCTGGTTATCCCACGCACCCTGACTGCAAATTTGTACGTCAGTCTAGTGATACAACCTGTTGTGCTGCCATTCATGAACAGCATTCAAGGGGGTGTTTTCCAACAGGATAACGCTCGCCCTCATGCCGCTGTTGTAACCCAACATGCTCTATAGAGTGTCGACATGTTGCCTTGTCCTGCTAGATCACCAGATCTTTCTCTAATCGAGCACGTATGGGACATCATTGGACGACAACTCCAGCGTCATCCACAACCAGTATTAACCGTCCCTGCATTGACCGCCCAAGTGCAACAGGCATGGAACTCCATCCCACAAACTGATATCCGACACCTGTACGACACAATGCATGCTTGCATTCAAAATTCTGGCGGTTACACCGGTTACTAATGTACCAACATTCCACATTATATGGCTCTTCTCTCCAATGGCTCTACCTGTGATCTTGAAACTTTAATCAATTAAATATGTTACCTAGACAAATGAATTCCTAAAATTTCATTACTGTACAATAATTTTTTCTTGGTGTTGGGATTTTTTTTCCATCAGTGTATTTCATCAACAAGAGTGGTTAGTCTGAAGTTTTCATTATTAAATAAAATTATATTCTTATCGTAATTTAAGAGGTATTTATTTTGTTTAAGGAAGGGCATTCTTAAAATGATATTAAAATGCTGAAATAGAGAACACAGTGACATAAAGAATGTTTTTCCGTTTTGACAATTTTCTTGATAAATAACGGTCTTGTTATTATTCTGAAATTCGATCTCACTTCTCCGAATCGCAATCACCCCTATCTTAAAGTATGCCGTATCCCTTATCTTAAAGGATTCCACATTAAATCATAAGTACTTGTAGATTCACTAAAAATTATGCTCAGACCTGTTCTAGAGTCTGCCAGTAGCAATGTCGTCTTTGTTTCGAATTTTAATATTAATTTTGGAAATTAAGTTTGATTTACGAATGCGCTATTTTGTATTTGCTGCACTTTCTACAATGTGAACTGCCACAACAACTGTACCTTTGATTGTGAGCTCAATATTTAGCTTAACCATTTTTGTTAAATCACCTTTCCTCGTTAAAATTATCTTCTTCATTAGAATGTTCTTGCCAACCTTCCTCCACCTGAGTGGTTGGTATCTTGCTTTTTGCCTATCACTCTCCGAACAAAAATGAGCTAATGATCAGATTTATTACGTGAAAAACGCCTTTCGCTGCAATATTAATTCATTCTGTTTAACTAAATTTTCTATCCTTATTGTCAAGTTTTCCACTTTTCTACAATTCATCTCCTTCTCACCTCAATAATTCTCTCCGATGCAAAAATTTGAGCTTGCTTTTGAACGAAGGGATTCCTCTCATTATAAGCAATTTCGGTTCTTTCTTGTTAAAGAGTGGCTTTCTTAATCTCATGGATTAATTTGAAATGCCTTACAATTGCCTAACAGCATCGAATGTCTGCATTTTTTCGTCGACCGATTTTTTTATGTAACTTAATTGAGTTATTTTAAAAAGAATATTCTTAATTTCACGTGCTCAATTTTAACCACTACTTTGTACAATTTTGATGTGCTAATTTTTCTTTTCGCTTCTTCACATGTTTTATCGTTATAGGCATACCAACATAAGAAATGATGTTTTTTAAAAATAAACAGAGGCGGTGTTAGCAGGGGGGCAAAACAATCAATTGTCCCCCTGTCGGCAAACTCTTTTGTCCCCCTCCCCCTGCCGTCAGCGAGAGATTGAAAATGTCATCGGCAATAATCTTCACCACTTCAGTATGGTTGTAGAGAACTGCACATTCTAGAATAAAACAATTTAATAACACTACTTTAAAGTTAATAAGTTGTAAACAGGCGAAATATCCAAGTAATGATTAAAGCAATTTGACTAAATTTGGCTAAATAATCGATAGGGTATCAAGCCAATAAGATGCTGCATTTTGTAGAAACTTTTTAATCGGCTGAAAGTTCAAACAAAGTTCAATAAAGGCGGATTGACCGAAGGCTCGTTGCACTTACAGCGTTTTTATATTCTGCAAGTATTTTTTCAAGACCACTCCCAGAAATCGAATGCTTACACACACGGCGTTTAAATTCTGATTCCATCGTAAGAGTCAACATAATTTCAACTACAAATAAATTTATAATAACTGTCTTATTTAAACTCTTCGCTGCTAGAATTGGATAGACAGCAAATTCTAGCTTTAATGTTATTCCATCGTCGAATGAAGAAGAAAAGAAAAACTCGATTTATTTGGATTCATCCAATTAATGAAAAAAGAGAGAAGTTTAGAGTTTTTAACACTTTATTTCAGGATCTGAGGCAAGATGACTCAAAATTCTTCAATTACTTTAGAATGTCGATAGCGTCCTCTGATGAATTACAGGGGTGGTTAAAAGATACCATTCAGAGTAAAAACACCAAAATGAGAAATTGTATTCAACCTGTAGAAATGCTGGCAATAACACTGAGGTAAGAAAATCACTTTTGAAATCTATAAGTTGGACTGTTACATTGTATTAAGTAGAATAAATGTTTTATTATCATGTGAGAACGGAATATTGTTTTAACTTGAGGTTTTTGAAGCGATTTGAAGACAACAAAGCATTGAAGCCTCAAAAAGCTTAGGCAACAAATAGACGATTTATCCCTTTTTTATTTTGGAGTCGGCTTTCACAGCATAGTTTTTGAAATATCTATCGTCTCCTGTTTTAGTTTTTCCCCTGAAAATCTCTGTGTTATTGCTGAACTCACGCAACGTTTTTTTAAATAAACCAAACAAGTTAAAATATTGTTTGTTTAATCGATAAAGACTGTTGGTTTAGGGATAATTTCAACTAATTAAAATAGAGTTATTAGAAAATAATGCAGAAAGTTGTCACATTTGGCGATTTATCGCCAACTAAATTTAGAACTTGATTTCCAAATTATACATATTTTGAATTCTTACAAATTGTCTTAATTAGTTTAAGCCATTAACCAGTTCAAACCGGCTTGAAACAATCACGGGACTATCAGATTACGCATGCGTCAATATTTAGAAAAATGATGTTTTTTTCTTTTTTTCCCCCTTTTCTTTCTTCTTTCTATCTCAAAATCGGTTAAACTCCAAAATTTTGTTTGACAGCTAGAAAAATTGAAAGTTAAGAAAATTATATATGTCTAATGATTATTTTATACCTGCTTAAACTGATAAATGACATAATTAAGACAAATAATAACTTAAAAAATAATAATGTTATTATTTTTAACTTGAAATTTACGATAGTAGATTTCCTTTTTTTAATACATTGTTTCCTTATTTACGTATTTTTATAACTATCAACTTTCTTTTTGCATTTAATAAAAAAAATTCCCCAGGCATAATAAAAATGGAAGCTGCTGATTCTTTACTTACTATTGCTTTCAAATTCACTGAGATTCTTATAATGTGTATAAGATAATATCATGTTTAACTTTATAAATAAAAAAATAATGCAATATATTTTGCAAACTGAGCTCACAGACAAAATTTAGAAAACCGCTCAAAATGCTGTGATATTTTATTAGTTTTGACATTTGGAAAAAAAGGAAACCTCGAAAAATTGTAAGAATAATTCTAATAATTCCATTTTTTTTCACAATTATTTTCGTACATTGTTATTAAATTTTAAAGGTAATTGTGTTTGTTGATGAAAAATATGAAAACAAATAAATAATCTTAGATATAACCAACTTACCTTATTAATAGAAGCTTATAGATAGATAGGCTTTATATGTTTATACAATTAGAAAATAATGCCTATTGATGAATCATAAGAATTTACTGAACTTCCTTCACCATCTTCTTCGCCAACATAATCACTAAAACGTCCATAGTTTTCAGCTGTTATTTTAACTTCAATCGGGATTGATGATGATGGGTCTTGATGTGGATGGGGTGAATCCAGAGTTGTTGAATGATTCTGCCTTAGTTGGGGTAGCAATGCATTCTGAGTTGCAACTAAAGAAATGGATGACGGAGCTCAAGGGGGAAGATGTGGCTGTGAGTGATGCGAAGTCGTTGGAGTAGGGAAAGGTTGTTGATATGGCTGAAAAAGGAATGTGGCTGAAGATGGTATGGGGCTGATTAATGTTGTTGCTAGAACTGACCGGACTGCGGAATGTAATTTTCATGGTGAGGAACGGCAGCTTTTTGACTTTAAATTTTAGAAACGACTTGAAGAACTTCCACTTGGAATTGGAGCCATTCATTATTGTTAAAATTCTCCATATGGGGCAGCAAACTCGTTAAGAAAGACATGTGGAAGTTTAGTTTCTCAGGTTCTATTTCCTCTAATGCTTTTAAAATTTTCAAATCTACTTCATCTAGTTTCTTTTGTTTCTTTCGCAGTTGAGTACTGCTAGCAGCTTTTTCTTTTGTTTTAATTGCTAATCCTGCTTCGTTTTGTGATTTTTCATGCAAAGAGCCGTCAATTGAAGCTTTATTCTCATCATCTGTAATGAAACTCTCAGTAGTATCTGCTCTCTTGTACGCTTTTTTTAAAAACTGGAGCTCATTGTTAAATATATATATATATATATATATATTTGATAGTTTGTGAGTCACTAGTTTAACTTTTCCCCCTTTTTGCAGCCCTGATGAAGTAATCACGCAGATGTTTCCCTTGTTTCATCACTTCTTTACCTAAAAAATACCGTGTATCAAGTAAATTAACTAAATAAAAAATAAACCATTTTCTTTTATTTTTCATGTATCTAGCAAGCGGATGTACTTTCACCGACCTTCATTATTCCTTCAGAGTAGGAATATCAACAGCTAGGTTGATTGTCAGAGATGTTTGTCAAGCACTGTGGAAGGTTATGCAAAGTGAATGCATACCTCCACTCACTAAAGAAAAGTGGGAGTCAGTAGCAAGGGGATTTGAAAATGCAGCAAATTTTCCTCATTGCATAGGGGATGTAGGCGAAACATGTACGCATTGTGAGTTCTATAGAAAGTGGCTCTTTGTATTTTAATTATAAAGATTACAATTCAGTTGTACTATTGGGCATTGCTGATAGTAAGTACCGTTTTGTTTTTGTGCATATTGGCAGCTAAGGAAAAGATTGTGATTCGTGGATTTTTAAGCAAACTCAATTGTGGAAAACAATAGAAAGTAATTCAAAAAATTTGCCTGATCAGAAGTGCTTACCAGGCACAGAAAGCCCCGAAGTTAAATACGTTTTTGTTGGTGATGCAGCATTTAGGCTGCATAAGCATTTGCTAAGGCCATATGGTGAAACCCATTTGGCAGAAGAAAAAAGAATTTTCAACTCTAGATTGTGTCGAGCAAAAAGGTATATAGAATGCGCATTTAGCATCCTGAGAAAAAAATGGAGAATATTTCATCGACCTTTTAATTTTCAACCTCAGTTTGCTATAGATGTTGTTAAAGCATGCATCATTCTCCATAATTATGTTAGGGATAGAGACGGATTCATGACAGAGGATACACTGTCAGTAGTTGGATTCGAAGATATTCAAGGAGAGGATAATATAAGGGGGCTCAAAGCAAACAATGTGAGAAACATTTTATGTAAATACTTTGTTTCAAATGCAGGAAAGGTTTCCTGGCAGATGTCCAAGATATAAAAATTTTCTGGTCGCCATGATATCGATGATAGATAAAATATGCCGCTTTCTCACTTAAAACAAGTATTCCAAGGGAAAACATTTTTCTTCCCATAACCTTTATTTACTCGTAAAATATTTTTGATTTATTAAAAAAGGTTCGAAGCATAATAAATTTTTTTTGAAAAACATAATATTGTTATTGTTTTTCCAATAGCGTTTTATATTTTTACAAATAAAATGTTTGCTAATAATAGCCCGATATGAATATTTCAGAAAAAAAATTGATAGTTAAATCCAGAAACTATTGTGCAAGGTAAATAAAAATTATCTGATTCTATAGAGTGTTAACACTGTCATTTCTAGACCCTCAAAATAGATTTTTTAATTACATCTTTTTTTTTTCTAGTAAGTACATATGAGAAAATATGGACTTACCAAAATTGTTTTTCTCGTTTGCTTCCGATTCATGAAAGTTGCTATATATTTCTAGACAAACTTCATGCCAAGCATTTCTGGTAGCGTTTCTGTCTTTAAATATATTGAGAGTTTTATCCCACAAAACAGGCCTTTCTTGGACTAAAGTTATTAAAATTTCATTATCAATATTTAATTCACTCATTTTCATAATTGACGAATATGCCTTTCTTGGATTAAAGCAATTAAAAATTTGATATCGATATTTAACTCACTCAACTTTATAATGAATAAAAACTTCTTGATGCTGAAATAAAAACTATGTTTCATGCAGGAAGGTCAACTCACTGTGAAAAATCAACTCTAGATGTTACAAAAACGCAGCGGCTGTAATCTTGCATCTGATTATCCGAAAGCGCTAGTGACAGTGGGCGTCTGCACAAAGTCAGATAAAAGGCAGATTGACCGAATCTTTATTTTTCTGCCTATTGTGTAAACTCTAGTATAATTCAATACACAACTGTTGTTATGTAGACGTTGGTGAATTAAGCGATCAGAAAAAAAAAAAAAACGCTGTGTGTGTAACTAGCCTTCGTTGAAGAAACTCTGTGTGTGTAGGGCTGGTTGCACACACAGAGCCTTTTTCTGATCGTTTATTTCTCCGATGCCGACATAACAACAGTAGTGTATTGAATTATACGAAAGCTATTTTTCCGCCTAGTGTGTAAGCTCTCGTATCAATACACTACTGTTGTTATATCGGCAAGATCCACTCCATAATAAACCATATCCATAAATACCAAGACCTCTTCAGGATTATACAATAGCTGAGACCAAATTGCCTATCATAATCGGCTGAAAATATAACTTCAAAAGTGTAACTTATTTTTGTTCCCCCCATGTAATTTTTACCTCACCCAAAAACTGAATGTAGTCGTGTAAGATTCGACACCAATGGGATTCTCTCTGGAGATACCTGGATGGTTTGTCGTCTCTATCTTTCTTTATTTTTATCTCTTTCTTCCTTTTTTTTTCCTTCCATTTTGTGCCCTTCTAACCGGTTAGATAACTTAATGTTATAGGCACCGGAGGCGCAAGATGGCGTTATGTTATGTTGTTATATCGGCATCGGAGAAATAAACGATCAGAAAAAAGCGCCGTGCGTGCAACCATCTTAAGCTTGCATTTGATTATGTGCTCCAGTTCTTGAATGGCAACTGCAAAGATACCCTCGGCGTCTGTGGCAACCGACGTCTACACATTGTCCGCCAATGGTAAATTGACCGCGCGTTTATTTCGCAGCCTAGTGTGTAGGGTTTAAATTACTTCAATGCACTACAAGTGTTATGTCGGCCACAATAAATTTACAGTGTTCGGAAAAAAATCCGCTGTGTGTGTAACCAGCCAAAGAACTCAATGCGATGGATGCCGAAGGGTTAAGTCCACAGACTTTTAGTCATCCAATTTAAATGTCATTTATTCAGCTTAAATTTGTTCTATATTTAGCAGAAAAATCAATAAGCTGATAAGTGAAGAAGAAGTCTCAATTTTGCTGACTAATCTTTGTCTTTCGACTAAGATGTTATCATAGGTAAGGAAAAAAAGTTTTCATCGAGTATTTCGATTATCTGTAAGTGGAGTTCCTAGGGAAATTTATATTATGCATGAATAGGGCGATAGAGTGGTTTTCCCGAATTCAGAATTCAATGAATAATATCTCCAAAATTAATCGTATTTTTCAATTAATTGTTTCTTCTTTTGTAACGAATTGGTAATTTTATTTTATTTATTTCTTTGTGAGAATTTTCCGACTAAAATCTATTTAATGATTAGATTAAATTTAATAAAACAGTCTTTTTTCTGGACACTTGTGTAATATGCCTGTTAAGAAGAGTTATTTTATTGCATCCAAACTATGTTAATTCATTATACATCACTGGAATAAGTAAATTCTATAACTATGAATTATTATTTAACAGCAAATTATCTGGTTTTTATCAATCTAATTTACAACTCTACTTTAAAGATATAGTTGACTTCAGTTGGCGCCAAAAAGTAAATATATGAAATATATCCATACTTATCTATGTATGCACTAAATTTATTAAATAAACTCAGTGCGTTAAATAAATAATTAAATAAATAATTTACTACGTAAATTCTTCAAATTCCACATTTAGTATTGCAACTATGTTATCTGGAAATGGATTAAAAAAATTCTTGTTCTTTTTTTCTTTCAATGACTCTTGGCGCCAAAATCTATATAATTTCAGGGGCTTCTAAATGTTTTAAAGACTTTGGATGAAGATATCCTGATAAAATGATGATTAAAATAGTTATTCATAGAATAATCATATATAACACATTAATCTTTTCACATCCGAATTTACTTAACTTCCTAATTAAATGGCGAATTTATTTGGGACAATTATTATTATCTTAATCATTGGATTTACAAAGCCATTTGAGGTAATGATACATTTTCGAGAGATTTTTGCATTTTAATTTAATATTTTCCTTTAACCACAGATTAAAAATTAAAAAATTCATGACTCGATTCTTGATTCAGATTCGTTATTTTATACGAAGGGATTAAGAAAAACAAATGCATACAACTGGGTGGATAAAATTCATTTATTGGGATCAATAGTAGCTTGCAGTAGCTTCTAGGGGAAAAATATTTAACTATGTCTAAAAATGAAGATAGAAGAGTTCACATCTCAGATCTAATTGTTTTTAAAAAAATAAAATTCATTATATTCTCGTATACATAGTAACGAGAAAGTAAAGTGATAATCAACTAATGAGAACTCGAGATTTTGGTGAATTTCCCCAATTTAGATTTATACAAAAAATTTTTCCCGAAAATATCTGCCTGTCTGTCACAGATAACTGAAAAACACTTTGAGCTAGACTGTTGAAATTTGTTATACAGTTTTCACCCCAAATTTATATATATTTATTAAATTTTTAGTAAAATCTGCTCAGAGGAAATCTGCCTATCCGGCTGTTAGAAAAAGTTAAAAATTTCAACTCATTTAAAACGATAACTTCAGAAACGAAAGGAGCTAGATTCGGTAAAATTCTTAAGTATTCTAGAGGTAAAATTCGGTACATAAATTCAATATCTATATTATAAATTTCTATCAGATTTTGAGCTAAATCCAACAACGGATTGCTTGTCTATCGATCTGTGCTTTCAGAAACTCGATAATTCAAACACACAATGACTCAATCAATTTTGCCGTGCAATTTTGTGACTACAAGTAGAGTTTTGTTTCACATTTGTTTTTTAGTCGGTTGAGAAAAATGTGTCTAAAACACTAATGAGAATTTTGAGTACTATTAACGCATGCCAGGGATTAATCGCCAAATAACTCGCCAAGGATGACACGATAGATTCAATAAAAATGACAAATTCACATCAAAGGTTAATATTTCATAAATATTGTACACGAGTCTAGACGATACTCTCTAAAGACAAAGAGAGTACTCTCTTTAATCATCTAGTAGCTGTCTTGTTATAGGAGGGTCTGAAACTAGAGAGATGCAGGATCTTAATAGATATTCCAGAAAGGAAAGAAATAAAAGAATTGAGAGCAATTAAAATGGCCATAAGGAAAAGAAAAAAAAAAGAGGCTTCAAATTGATGTAGCCGTAGCATTTTAAGACAATGTAGATTTTACTATCACACAGCTGTTACAAGCGATGCTATCGAAAATGGGGATTTTAGTTTAAGGAGATTACAAAGCAGAACAGCTGAACATTATTATGTGGCAAAAATAATAGATATAAAAGAGGAGTAATACAGTGTTAAATATTCAAAAACATTGCCCATTCAAAAAGGTCTTTTTTATGACCAAGATGTTTAAGAAAGAGATAATAGCAATATTGTCTTCGAATTGCTCAAAAAATTTGGTTGGTGCTTCAAAGCAACACTGTATGCAGATAATGTTCGAATTCAATTTTAAAAATTATAATGGTAAATAACTCATGAAAATATTGGTAATTTACTAATAACAGGGCAAGCTGCAAGTTTAATAGTTATTATATCTATGTAAATAAAAATAAATGTTTATTTGTATGTCTTTTATGCACTGCCGTATCTCTCAACCGATTCCGAGAAGACTTTGACAAAATATTGCTTGCACTTACGCGCAGGTTATAGACATAATACAATCATCTAAAGAGCAAAAAATATTTTCAGATCTATTTACCATATCTATTAACCATGGATTAACCACCAAATAACTCGCCAAGCAGACACAACAGATTCGGTAAAAATGCTAAATTTAAGCTAGACATTAATAATTCGTAGATATTGTACGTAAATGCAATCTAAGTATTTCTCTGAAGTAATAGTTTTATTAGAGAGTTTGCGAGAAAGTTTTAGAGGAACCAATTCTATAATTTTGAAATTTTAATTAAAGATTTAATAAAATTTTAGCTTTTTTGCAGTAACTTCCGAAAATATTATAGTACAAATAATTTTGCACCATCTTAGTTTTCAAAAAAAAAAAAAAAAAATCTTTTCAGCTATATTAAAAATTTTATAGTATAAATATATTTTCTATGTTTAATTAATTTGAAAAGAATATATTTTAATCACATTTTCTAATATTAAGAGGTTACTGAACGAATATTAAACGAATCACGAGATGCAATAAATAGTTTCTTTCATTACCATTTTGAAAGAACACCAAGCCTTACAATTTTAAAAGAATAAACGAATCTAATATATAAAAATAAATATTTGTCATTAGAATAGAATAATAAAAATAGAATAAATACTATTTATGCTTTTCCTTTATATGTAAATCCTTCAATTTCAATGAATGTATTCACTGTCGATAAAGAAATAAATATCATCCTTAATTAAACAAGATAGATATTTCAAATCCCAAATGATGTTTCCAAGATTATTTTTTTTCTATGGCAGCAACGCGCTGGGTACCAGCCAGTGATAAATAAATGTTTCTTCTGATATTTGCGACTTTTTCGAAATTCATATCTTCATGTTAGTTTTCTATTCATTACCGAATAAAACTTGATTGTCAGGGAGTGGCCTTAGGTACAATGAGATCTTGTACATAGGGCTATAAGTATAGTTTCTTAAAACCCCCAATTAAACAGAAATTTTCATTTTAAGCATTTATATTGACTCCAAAAGGACGTAATTAGAATAATTATGCATGGATTTTACAATTTTAAGCAGGTTCATTGAATCAGTATTTATACATGGAAAAAAAATGAGGCCTTTGGTGCGCAGGACTCCCCTGCTCTTCTGAAAATATTAGAATAAGGATATCACTAACGATAATTGAAATATCTAATATTCAATTTTTCACATTAGTATTAAATATCTGGATTAGGTGTAAATTAGAATGTTTATCTTTAGAATTCTACAATGGTAATAGAATTCGGCTTTCTTCACAAATTAATTGTCATATGATTGCTTAAAATAAACATATTAGCTTTAAGAACACCTGGTGATATAGCTTTTCGCGACGGCTTAATAATCCCGCTTTGAAAAGTTCCTTCGATTCTAGATTAGAATTCCTGTTTGAAATTACAGCGAATATCATAAAAACGGAGATTTGGAAAAATAAATGTGAAGTATTTGTCCTCGATGAAAGCTTTCGGGAGCGTATTTATAGGGGAAAAGGATTTTTTTTTTAATCAAAAATTCACTGGCCAAATTAACCTTCAACTGGGGACGTGTGGTCTCTGAGATCGCTGGCGATGACTCCTTATCTATTTTTAATTCAATTGAATGGATTTACCCTGTAGATTCCTGTTTTATGACCTTCAATACACGCACACTTTTTCAACAGGTTTCAGCGGATGCTTTTAAAAATAATTCTGCTGTTTCTTTAAGCGTGGTCTCTAAGATCGCAGAGATTTAGCAGATGGCAATAAAACTTAGTCCACGAAATATCATCCAATTTACATTCTATTATGAAGCAGTGCTTCAGACACTTTTAAATGAAGCAGAAGGGATTTTAGTGGTAAGAATAATTGTACAGAAAAGTTTTTCGATGAAAGTTCGCATTCAACTGATTTTGATATGTATGTTCAAACATAATTAATTTTTCTAGTGATAATGCATTTTGAAAAAATTAATATTAATATAACAAGAGATATATAGAATTTATTGGTTGATTTTTATATTGTGTTTTAACCTATATGTCTAAAATGCTCTAGAAAACGTGTTATAAAAGTCACACAAGCAGACAAAATAATAGGCAATATTAGCCATTGTCATTTTTTTTTATTTTTCATATAATTATTGAATTTTCCATTATATTTTTTCTATATGCCTTTGTACACTGGAAAAATAAATATGATTTTAAAAGCAAAAAGTAATAAGCTTTTTCAAAAATACTGTTTGTTGTGAGATAAAAATGTACCTTCCAACGCAAATACTTTTTTCAACGATAGTATATTTTGGAAAATTTTTAAAACATATTTATATATAAAGAAAAATATCTGCAGAATATATTGGTTGATTTTCATACTAATACAATCATTAGAAAAGTTAATTTGAGTGTAAATTAAATGCGGTCTCGTAGACCGCACCTCCCCAGTTAAGTCCTAAAATTTCACCTTCCCAGTTAGGGATTAGAAATTAGCTGGGGAAAAGCCTGAAGCGCAGAATCATTATCAGGAGAAGGCTATAAAGTTGCAATGAATATTAAAAGAAGTAAAAAGTTCCACTTATTTATTACAGCAAATTAAAAAAAAATTATAAATGTGATACGATGCTTGATTACTTAAAGCTTCTTTATTTCAGCCGCAGACTTTTTACAGGTTTATTTCGATCTACAAATTGTCGAGGAAAAATTAATCTTCCTTTTTAACGCACTCATAATAGCACTTTTTAAAGGTTCTTTTGATATTTATTAGTTCAATGAATGTTTAGGATAAGGAGAACGATATAATAAAATTTCTACTTAAAATGAGCAAGACGGTAATCTAAATTATGAGAACAGAAAATTTTTCCTATAATGTTAGTCTCCTCGTTGGAATGACAAATTTATAGATTTTTTTGACGGTTGTTAAGTCAATGCTTAGATGATGACTGAAAACAAAAATGCAAGCTCATGAAAATGCAAGAATTATGGACACATATCTATTAGAAATCGAGATTCAATCATCCTTCTGGAATATTTCATGTCACTGCTACAAAATATATATCTTTTCCCATCCTCCATCGTGTTGCATTTTTTATCTTACATTTTCCGGACGATTTCCAGGGTCGCGATGGCCTGGTGGTTAATTCTAGACTTCTGAGCCGTAGGGTTTGGAGTTCGAGACCCGATTCCATCGAAACACCGCCGTGTAAAGATGCTTGTGGCATGTTAAATCCATCAGGCCAAACGTCCTCCCACAGGTGTGGTGTGGGGAAGGGGGTGACAGCTCAGGTGTCTTCCCCGTCATCTAATTGCGGTTCAAAATTACGAGATCCGGTCCAAAATATCCCTAGTGTTGCTTTAAACGGAATGTTGATATAACTAAACTAAACCGGGATATTTCAGAAACATTAATAATGAAACCTATAACATAATTGGAATTAATTATAATGATAAGTAGTTTTTTATAATTTAATCAAATTTCAGTCTACTTATGAAACTTTAGTGCTACCTGAAATTTTTTCAAAGAAAATAATTTGTATGCAACTTTTATGTGAAAATATTATTTAGAGAATAGTTGAATATTTCATATTATTTTAACAACATTGTATTTTTTAAGGGAATTTAATATAAAAGTTAATATTAAACATTGATGCGGCATCACTACATTATTTTTTGAAATTAAGGTGAACTTCATTTTATATCAAAAAGCAAAACAATTTAAATTGTTTATCGCGAAATAATGGTAATCAACGGATTGCGAAAGAGAGTCGGCAAAACTATCGAATTATTACATTAAAAAATAGAAAGAAAAAAATTCCTAAATAAGTCTCGATTCGTATAAACTGGTATTGAAATATTCTGAATGAAGACCCTTAGCTTAAATACATGCAATGGAATGACTATTGATAGAGTAATGCTACACATTTTTAGATAAATGTAAATCAATATTTCAACCTTATTGTTTCCTTTCAATAATATTATTATTCAATATTTTAATATTGAATAGATAATTGATAATTGACTTTAATTAGATAGATAATTGACAATCATTACTACAAAATTATTATCACCCGATAGCATTTTTAAGCGGAATAATAAGTCTATTTTTTTTACTCTATCGTCATTTACTGATTGAATTTTTAAATCACTTTTTGGTCATAACTTTTAGATGTGTTACACAATTTAAGCATCATTAAGTAAAATTTCAAAGCTTCAAAATGCAAATCAGACGTGCTGAATTGTAAATGTAAATTATGTGAAGTTATTTTATTTTTGATATAAGCAGAAATCTCTTTTCATCTAGTGCCTTTTTATTAAATATAGATTCCCGTCAAAATTTCACAGAAAACGAGCTAGATTCAAGGGTCTTAAATCTGCGAAATCCTTTCACAGAAAATTAAACATGATTGAACAAGCTTGAAATCAAACTTAATCGCTATTATTAAAATCTGAAAACGGTTAAAAATTGTTTCCTCATTTTCAGTGGTTCAATTATCTACAAATAAATTAAATGATTTAATCTATAAAAAAACAATAATATTTGACGAAAACTATCTATGCTTGTTTCTCAAGAAGAACTAAAATTGCAAAGAACACTTTTTCAGTAGATAATGTAAATTTCTAAAAATATTTCAATTAATTTTTTATTTATAAGCAAATTTAAATAAAAGCACTTTTATATAGCTTTCCGGCATAGAAGAAAAAGATAATAAGTACTTAAATTATTATAAAAATAAAAGTTAGCGTATTAGCATTTTCGCGTAACCCCTACCTCATACATTTTGTACCAAGAACGAAATATGCCTAAGGGATTTTGAAAATGCATATAGCACCCTTGGATAGGCGAATAGATGAACTGTCAAAAATTTTTCATTTTGAAATCTGTCTGAGACAGTTCATCAAGTTATCAGACAGATTTCAAAATGAAAAATTTTTGAACATTAAATGAAGTAAAAATAAATCAGTACCAAGATATTCGTTTAGTTTCCTTATTACACTAATTAAATTATTAGAGGAATTCGCGACAAGGCGTTTCTAAAGGGAAACTACGAAAGATAAAGATCTCTATCCATAAATTTATTTTCGAAGTATTTAAACGAGCTGAAAAACCAGTAATGGTAAAATATAAAATGGAATGCAAGAAATATGGGATTTTGTTTTAAATTAGGAAGTTCATTCTTTCTGATAAGTAAAAATACTGCACCAAATTAATTTATTCTAATTTCCAATTTTTAAATTTGTAACGAGAATAAAGCGAGATAGGAAAGTAATCAGGACATTCATTTTCTTTTTATATTATAAATTTAATTCGAACTCAAGAAATCTATACTTATAATAAAGCTCAATGTGTGTGTGTGTGTGTGTGTTGGCGCTCTACAGGCCAGACCGTTGGACCAACAGCTACCAAATTTGGTACATGTATACCTTGGAGCTCGGGAATGTGCACCTCGGAGCCCTTTTTTTGAATTTTTAATTAGAATTTGAATTAATTAAAATTTATTCGAAATTTCGACGTTTTTCCACCATAACTTTAGAAATTATTATCGGACAAACATGATTTTAACATCAACTTAAAGATAAAAAAATTAGCTTTCTAATGGTATCAGTGTTTTAATGTATAACTCAAGCTTCTATTTTTAATGAATTTTTAAAGAAATATTTTAACTGCTTTTTTTAGCACGTGACTGGATAAAATAAAATAAAACAATGCCGGAAGATCAAATAAAAAAACAGCAACTATTATCGTAAATCAAATCTAAAGAAATACAATTTTCAGCACGTGACTGGATAAAATAACATAAATATAAAATGTGATATCTTCTAAAAAAATAAATGAAAGGCAAAGGATTCTAAGAAATCGTTTGCAATATTTATATCATTAATTCCATAAATTATCTTTATTTACAGTAAACCTGATTGAATTTAGACAGGATATGCATTGAAATCCCGACTTAATGGCATATTTCTACTATCGTTTGCAATATCTGTATCATTAATTCAATAATTTTTTCCCTTTTCGCTTTTTAAAAAAAAACATATTTAACATTTTGGCAATATCACCAAAAAAAAACGTTTTTAATATTTTGGAAGCATAATCGATAAATTATTAGAGCATTAAACTCAAAAAGTTTTTCCGAATAAAGTTACCGACTCTTTAACTACTAATAACTGAATCTTTTAATTTAAACTATTTCTTAAATTTTGGCTAAAAAATATATGATTTAGTTGGAAATTTTAGAACACATTACTCATGGCGAAACAGCTGGTCGCCAAAGGCGGCTAGTATATAATAAGGTTAGATGAACATATGATTCTTATATAAGAAACTTTAATTTTTTTTTAGCTGAACAGAGGAAGATCTGTTCAGGTTTGAACGACGTGAAGATCGACTGCAGTATCGAATAATTTCTTGAACAAAGACAAAACGTATAACAGAGAAGAAAGATGGAGAAAGCCTCATTGAATATATTACTAATTTGAATAGATCGCAACTGATGAAGAAAAGATTACAGTGCTTGAAATGTAAATTAAAAGACATAAATTGCAAAATTCGACAGTTCAAACCAATATTTGTTATCTTTCAAAACCCTTGTCGACGTTTTATTTCATTCGTTATTTGTCCAAAATTCAATACTAGTTGATTTTTTATGAAGATAAGCATCCTAACATATGATTTCCATACTCACATATTAAGAGATAAAAATATGTTTTTATTGGAAAACTTTTTGCTATTGCAACAAGCAGCGCCGTCTCTCGGAATTATCGGAAGAAATAGGACTGCTTTGAGTTGGATAGAGAGGGGGAAGAGAGAGAGAGGTGGAAGACGCAGGAAAGTGAGAAATGGCAGACGGATCCGAAATGATGATTCTAAAATTTACATCAACCGAATTATAATATTTAACATTTTAAATGTCACGTGTCCAATAATAATAAGTTAATGATTTGCTCTAAGAGCATTTGAACTGTTCACTGAGTAGTCTCGCTCATACTTTACAGTCGAAATAAAATGGTGGCAGTTACTGAGATTGCTTTCAAAAGTATGGCAGCGATTTTGATCTCTTAGAAAAAAAATCCACAAGTCAAAAAGGAATAGAAATCCAAGGAAATACTCTAAGGAAAAAAAATTAAAGCCATCCATTACAAGATGCAGATGACAATCAAATGCTTGTTGGATATGGATCCTCTCGTAGTGTACTTCATAACTATTGTTAGGGCAAAATTTTTGTAAAAGAGAAATTTTGGCATGACAATGCTGAACCGAAACGAAATGAAGCATCTAAATCACGCAATGAAAGTATTTGAAGCATCTTTGCTATTTTTTATTGCATAAGAATTTGTACAATTTAGTTAAAAGTGATGATTTTCGCAATTTGTGAAGATTTCGTTTTGATTACTATTTCGAAAGTGCTTATTTCTGATTGAGCGTCAGTACACATTATAATTAGTTTAGTTCAGATTTTGAAAGATCATTTTCAAGCTTATTTTGTTAATTTAGCATGCCAGTGTTGTTTGAAAATTGTAGTACTTTTAAATCAGAACAGATATCGGACCAGTGCAGAACAATAACCAAAAAAATCGGAAATTATCATTTCTCTTTTATTTTGCAGCGTATTGCGAAATTAAAATATTCGCACTACAGTTCGTATAAAGCACTTGCCTAATTTTATTATTGGAAGGTCACTTTCAAATTTTTTGGATATAAATATATTTGAAATGAAACAAATTTCGGTGAGATTTATTAACTGTGCGTACGC
>JAPMOQ010011580.1:1175217-1201344 GCA_026543055.1 Argiope trifasciata
CACATTAGAAATTGCTGATAGGATAATATTTATAGCGATTCATATATATATATATATATATATATATATATATATATATTTAAGGAGGCTTTACCAGTTTATGGATTTTTAAAAACCAGCGGGTGACCGAGCTCCGCTCGGAGAAAACAGGTATCGAAGCTAACTCGAAGATTTAAATTTTCAATTGTGATTTATCAAAACATTACATGCCATAAAAAAATTTGTGAAACCATTGGTGAAAAGATAACCGGTTAAAGTGCACCATTGTAAATTATTCTAAACAAAGTTAGAGTTTGGAGAGGGAACTATTCTATACAAAGGTAAAGTAAAGGTAAAGATTGAAGTGTGTTGAAGTTCAATATTTTTGACAAATTTATTTAGAAAAACCAAACATATATACATACATAAGAAACATATTATAAACCTATAACAGCATAAACATAAAACTTTATTAGTTCGTCATATTGGCTATAGATGGCAGCACGTTACCGCTTGAAAATTTAAGTAGCCATTATGGCGAACTAATAAAGTTTGAAAACATCCTATCTCTAACTCCGAACTGCTCGACCGTAGCGCTTCAAAACCGGCGCCAATCGATTCCTCGTGGCCAAAACCCCAGACCCCCAAGTTTGCCGGAGTTTATTAATTCTGGGGCGATTTTCGACTTGGCAACCATTCCTCGTATTATAGTATTAGATAGATTTACCTGAATTCTGGATGATGTCTTAAAATGAAAAGGATATTTTATTTTTATTACAGTATTGCACTTATAAAGAGAAAGGTTATTCCTATTTTATTTTAAATATGAAAGTTTATTGCATTTTTATTAATAGATGAAGCGAAGTGTTCAAGTAATTATATTTGAGTAAAATACTTGATTGAGATTTTTTATGCCGTTGAAAGAGTTAGCTAAAAAGATGTTAGCATCTATAGATTTTAGAAGTTATTTAAAAAATGATGGGTTAAAGGGCATTGATATTAAGAATAATAAAGATGTATGATTGCAATAAGGAATTTGTCAAATGTCAGGTGGAAACTATTGTGAAGTAAAGAGAAGAACTGGAACTAGAAAATAAAGAACGAAAACGAGAAAGTAGACTTTACAAGTTTGAAAAAGAAAGAAATTGTTAATTGAATAAGATAAGTTGAAATTTCATACTTCTAACAACTCTGATGACGTTTCGAACTCAAGTCATTAGAAGTATCACCAAGAATTGGAATAAATTGTACCTAAATTAAGATCCTAGATAAAACAAAATAATTTTTTTTCTTGTTATTTTTGAACGTCAGGTCAAGAAATTTCAAACGGACAAGCAAGAGCTATTTAAAAGAAAAATGTTTTATCTCAATGACGGCTCCATAGCTTTATAAAAAAATTAAATTAATGTAATGTCTTCTGTGCTGTTGTCGTATATTCCATTCTCTCAAATAATTAAAAAAGAACCATTTATTTTCATTAATGTCTACGAAATTCTATTATTTGAGAAATCTATAATTTTTAAATGCCGAAGGCAAAATACATTTAAAAATTGCAAATGTCCAAATTTTCTCTTGTTATTTCAAGAGATTGATTATTCTCGCAAACTGGGAATTGGATCGCAGGAAAAAGAAAAGCAGAAAAAATGAATAGAAGGTTTAAAATTATGAAATTCTTCAATGAAAAGACAAATAAAAATATCAGATGATCAATACAATTTTGTATAAAGTATTTTTCAAAATCAAATAAAATGTTTATTCACTGGAGAAAAACGTGGAAAATTTGCACAAACTGGTATTCGTTAAGTCTTGACTTTACAATTTGTTTCCAAAAAAGTCCGCAAATTTTACAAGAAATATACTTGATTTCGCTCTAACAAGTGTTTAAACTTTGAAAATATGGCTACAAAATAATTTAAGCATCAATATGGTATATATTATGTAATGTGTTAGCATTAATAAAGAGTACGGATTCTAAATTTTTAAAAAATTTTAATAAATATATGTCCAGAATTTTAATGAGATAAACTATGACAAAGAATTTCGTACCATCAGGAAGAAGACCGCATTTTTGGCACTTATTCGAATGTTCTAACTATAAAATTAATAGTTAAAATATATTCGAAAGCACGGATTTTCATTCTGCTTATACGATTAAACATTACTTTTAAAACATGCAGTATTCAAAGATTATAATTAAAGAAAGCAAAAAAGTGGAATATTTCATTCTTTCAGTCTTCTAAAATATGATCACACACACACACACACACACACACACACACACACACACACACACACACACACGTGTGTATTTATATATTAATTTTATTAATAAGTTTAGGACTTAAAATATGCTAAATCATCTTTAAAACAATGTATAAAACTTTCTTGAATTTAGTTAAACTGTTTGAATACCTTTGCTTACAAAAAGTAAGCTATTTTTAACAGAAAAATTCAAAAGAATACAATGGAATTTTTTCTATCGTTAAATATTCAAGCAGATTGTAGTTAAATTTTGGACAGTATTCTGTGTTTTTCTCACTTACGAACATATTTAAATCAAATTATAATTATCTCGTTTAGCCGAGAGAATATGCCAAGAATATCCTTTCTAATGATATGTGATTTCTGTGTAAGGGGATTCTCAAAGAAAAAGAGAAATAAGAACGGAATAAAATAACCGAAAAAACAGAAACCAAGTAACCGAAAAATCAGAATTTAGAAACTGAAAAAACAGAAATCAGTCTAATACCAGAAACAGACAGAGTATCTAACTTCTTAGGCACGAATCATCATCATCTTAAATTTATTCAAACTTTATTCAATGTTTATTACATTTCGCAACAAATAGTAAACAATATTAGCTGAATAGCCGACAATATCCTTTCTTTATCTCAGATGCTGTACTGAAGTTTTATCTTTCCAAGATTTTAAAAGTCAAAATTCATTTGTACATTTTTTTTTATTCCTATCTGATAAAAAAAATAAATGTAAACTAAATTTACTTTGAATTTATTCATATTTTTAGAATTTCTAGAACTGACTTAAGCTCAACTGAACGTTGCTTAGAATATTGCCTTTACTAAAATATTTATTCTTGAATTATTAAATATCGTCGAAAACAAGCTTAGACAAATAACTCTAATAATCTTAGCAGAAAAATTGGTATCAATTACCTAACATGTTTCCTTTACTTTTCAAATTTTTAAAGTAATAGCTGTGCAGTATTGATTATTAATTCCATCTACTACGTCATTAATAAAAATCGAATTTCTGTTGTTTCGCTACAAGAGTATTTCATTTAGGTTTCGGTGTATATTCGAGAGAAAGGAAAATGTCAAAAGGAAGAGCCGAGCTCAAGGGTTCCACAGCAACAGCACAGAGCTGCCAAATTCGATCATGTGCGGAAAACCAAAGAGCTCAGGCAAGACACCAAGAAAGTTAGTGCATCGATGAATTTCTGAAGGCTCTGAAAAGTAGTTTTTTTCCTTATCCTATCACAATTCCGTTAGATTGGCCCACGGGTGGCCGAAGGGTGGTCTAAAAGTTTGGCTGCGCATGGGACGACTCCTGGCATCACGTGACTGCGGGATCCCATCTTCCAACCTCCCCCACATCAATGAAATCACCATCCTCTCCTTTTCGCACACCGACGGATCAACTCCGGCCCGGCAGCACTGGGATCGTTCGCTCTTCTGCTCCAAACTTTCATTTTTTTCGCACTCAAACTTTTCCTTTGCTTTTTTCCCCTGATCATTTTCTCCCTCACTTGGGGGTAGCTGCTTGTTGCATTCTGCTACTTCGACGCCTAGGTAAGTCGACGAATATTTGCCTAATTACTTATTATGACTGGTTTCTCAAAACTTCTGTAAAACTTTATTTATACTTCGTTTCCCTCCACAATTTCTGTTTGAGTTTTATTCTTTTGATATCAATCCAAATTCTTGAATGAATTTTATTAGAAATTGCTGTTTTCCATTTTTTTTTTCTGCAAAGAACTGATATTTTAAGGTCAATTTTGTCCCAAAGAATCTCTGTATTTCTGGATTCAGATTTATGTTAAATTATGCCCTAAAATGAAATTTTCTGAAAGATAAAAATTTATCTCTGTAATAAAATTTTCCGTGTCTTAATATTATACAACTTTCATGGAAATTAAAATGAAAAAACGAAGATGAAACATATAATTTTATTGTTGGAAAATAATCGAATTAAAATCACAGCAATATTTATCATCATTCATGTGTGCATGACTTAAAACGCCCTTAGAATATGATAAATTTAACATGATAAGAACTTAATTATATATTTCCTGTTAACTTTTGTGCATTGCATTAGTTTTTCGTGTGGAAACACAATAAAGGTATTAACAGGCTTTTTTGCATTTTTTAAAACTTTAATATTTCGTTTATAAAATTAAATTGCTAAAAGTAATCTTATAATTCTTAATATAATTAATAAAAGGAAGTGTTTTCATTCTAATTTAAAAAAAGCAGTAATGTTTGTCGATATCTTCTTACGATAAAACTTAAAATGGTTTGCTGAAACAATTAAAGTTTAAGCTGTATATTTAAAAAAAAAATTAAAAGGACCTTTCTGAATTTAATTTGAAGAAGAAAAATGGCATTTTTAGTTAAAAATTAATGCATTTTTTTCTAATTGAACTTTTAAAAAGCCCCATTAGCGTGATGTGATTACCTGCATGCCTTTTCTGACCAAAGCGTAGTGAATATTTTGAGGTAACAATATCTAGATAAATATCCTTTTATCTATTATAAAGCTATATCAGTTTTTATCTAATAGTTTTTAACATCTTTCATAAAAGGCAATTATCTCTTTATTAATGTAAACCAATTACTTAAATTAAACTATAATGCGTGATAAGTATTTAACAGTTTTTAGACATAAATCTTAGCAATACTAAATTTAAAAAAATAACTTTTAGCTGCCATTTTATACAGCCAATAACTATATTTAAGGATTTAGCAGTAACACGAAATGCCATTTATTAGTAATAAAATTAATATCATTTTCTCTCTCATATATATGCGACTTTTGAATTTTAAAAATTGACTTCCTCGAAAAATTAATTATTGTTTATTGATAATTTTGCTTGTCTCATTATACACCCTATGTTTTTAGATGAAATAGGTTTTAAAATGCAAAAAGTTTTTGGTAACGCATATTAATTTTGTAGTGTAAAATATTCCTATTTTCTCATTTTAAAAATAAAATTGCCCATGAGGTTTTTCGGTTCGATAGCGCTTTTCATTTGTTATCACATTTCAAAATGTAAATATGGGAATGCAGCTAAATAATAATAATAATTATTATTATTTGCTCCAGAGGAAATTACTTCATTTTTTTTTTCTTTACAATAATGTGTTATTTTAATTATGAATAGAACTTGTAATTTTATTAATCTTGTTAGCATTTTATTAATCTTTCTATATTCTATTCCCTCCACACTCTTAATGGTTAAATTATTTTTTTTGAATGAAAATAGAGATTTTTATGGAATTCCGCTTGGAAATAACGTTTAAATAAAGTATATTAGAATTTTAAATAATCTCAAATGGTTAAAATAAAATCTGAATTTTAAGATAACTAAGAAGCAATTTCGACTTGAAATTTTTGAAGCAACAATCAATTCGAAACGACTGAATGCATCATAAGATATTTGCAGCAATATTTAAGCCATTCGGGCCCATTAACATCTATAATGTAAATAGAACAACTGCTTTTTTTCATTAATTAAAAATATTCTTTAATTTTTTGAACGAAATGTAAGAATGTGAATAATTTATCTAGAGTCTTATCTCCCTAAATTTCGCTAAACGAAAGAAAGTTTTATTTTTTTTGTTTGATTTTTATTAAATGGAATTCTTATTTAATGATGTTTTAAATTACGTTTTTTTTGGTCCTAAAATTTTAAAAGGAATTTTGAATCTAATCTATAATGAATTAATGACTTAAAAATTATAAATAAAATTGTGTTTTGAGATTTTTTAAAATGTTATAGCTAAAGTTAAACAGAAATATTAGGAAATTCTAAACTTAAAATTCTCTATTTGGTTATATAAAATGAAGTGCATTTTCTTATTTCAACGACAAAATGGTAGTTTTCAAAGAACGAAAGCAATTTTACTTAAAACGAAAATAAAAATTTTGATAGTTAATATATAAAGTTCCATCATTCATGTTTCATATAAGAAAAAAGTAAACACATAAAAATAAATGCATATTTAAGTACACTAATAAAAATTGTTTTGAAAATATTAATATGTATTAATATAATGTATTGAAATATTAAATGTAATGTATTGAAAATATTAATATTAATATGTATGAACTACTGAAAAGTACTCAATAACTTTAGTTTGTTGAGGACTTATTAAATTTTCGTTATAATTATAAACAAGATTTAGATATGGTAATTAAAAAATAATTTTATTTACTTTCAAATGAAAATTATCTATTAATGCAATTTTATGTAAACTCATAGTATTTTATGCTATGCGATGTTATTTTAGACTTCTTTCTTATCAACTTTAGTTTCAAGATTTCAAAATAATCAATACTTTTTTCTTTTCTGTAATGACGTTCTTAGTTAATACCGATTCAAAATGAACGCACTCTTACCAGTAATTTGATATGAAACTAAAAGTACTTAATGCTTTGGAATATAAAATAAAACTGAAAAAAAAGTATTTTTGATATTGAAAAATTGATCAAATAGCTTTTACGGGAAGTAGCACAGTTTTTTTGAACCATGCTGTCTTCTTTTTTTTTCTTTTTGGATTTTATTTCTTAATCTTACATTCAGCTCGTTAATATATTAACCAAAAGATAAAGCTGTGTAAAATATCTCGCAATCTATTCTTAACCATCAAGCGTAGTAAAAATTAATATCAGTCAACATTTTGGATAATTTTAAAATACTTTCAAAAAGCTAAATTTGGAAGCAAATCCATGTCTTATCTATACATCATTCATAATGGAATATAGATGTGTACAGCATTCATTTCACGAAATATATAGATTCATGATGCAGATCTAATATTCTTCACAAGTTTAACTTTGAAATTCATTATAAATCTTGCGAGAGAAACACCAGCATATCATCGCACGATAGTTAGATATGAAACCAGATGCTGATTTATGTTTTTTATGAAAATGCAAATCCCTTTTAATTTATTCCATTAATGTAATATGTTTTTTAATAGTATTTTTTATTTGCTATGGTTTCTTCCTTGCATTTAAAAATATTAAGAATTTAAACTTCTGACAACAGCCAATTAAGTGCACTATAAATTAAACAGGTTTAATTCCTGTTTGATGTGCTTTTTTTGCTGTAAATAACTTACAAAGTTATTACAGGGTTCAGAAGAGCCGATTTTATTTCGATAAATAAGGACTTTGAATTTTTTTACAAAAAAAATGCCTAGTGAAAATAGTTTTACTTTGGCTCATTTTCCTCATGAGTTGGAAGTTACAGAAGAAAACATGGCAGTCAAATGGAGATCGTTAAGAGTACTATGGATTAAACAGGTTAAGTTCCTGGTTGATATGCTTATTTTGCTGTTAAAAACTTTTAAAGTTATTACAGGGTTCAGAAGAACCGATTGAATTTTATTTCGATGGATAAAGGCTTTGAAAATTTTTTAAAAATATGCCATGAAAATAATTCTGCTTTCGTTCGTTTCCCCCATGAGATCACAGAGGTCACAGAAGAAAACATGGCCATCAAATGAAGATCCTGGCAGCCAAGTTTTGATTTCTGCGTAACTGATATCCAGTTAGTGAATAAACCTGCGGAAGACCTACAGCTATTGTGATTTTTATTACCTTGGATTAATCGAAGCTGAGACAAAGAATTTGGTGATAATTAAAGAAAAATTAACTAATTACTTTTCGCCAAAGTCAAACGACACTTATTTCTCAACTGATTACAAGTTATGCACGAAATTTTTGATTCGTATGTGATTCAGTCTGTAGCCTAAGCTTTCGTAATCAAATTGTATCAGGAATATGTTCTGATAAAATTCGAGAACTATTGTCGGTGCAACGAGAAAAAACACTGAGTAAAGCGATTGATTTATGTCGTGCAAGTGAACAAGCATATACTCAGTTCGAAGAGATGCATGTAAGTGATAATACTTAAAGGGCTTTCTTTCTTTCTTTGAAATTCTCTACATAAAAGCTTCAAAAAATACAAAAAAATTTAAAGCAAAATCTGAAAATATTAAGGAAACTGGGTTATGCTGACGTTGAATTGTGCCGCGTGATTGCCGAAATTATACTGTGTTGATATTTTTTATTGCTGCTTAAATTGAAACATGAAAGGAAAATATGTACACCAGTGTGCATGTGCATGAAGAATGAAAGTTCATATAAAAATAAGTGTGTCTAACAAAGAAATCTTTTTCGGATGGTGAGGATTAAACTTCTTTATTAATTAAGATTTCTAACTTTTAATATCCTTTAAATAAGTGAAATATTAGATAAAACAAGAGCAGAGTTCAATAAGAATTCATGGTTTACAACTATTATATTTGATTAATGGAAATACTATTACTTTTAAATTCGATACTGATGCTGAAGAAAATGTTTAAAGGAGCGTCAAATTTGTGTCCCGCTTCACAAATCTCCCATACGCCAAGACTCTATAATAAAAGGTATATACCGATGCTAGAGGACATACGTGTCAACTGTATCATAGAAAATATGTCAATAACACGGTGAATTTATTTATTTGTGCTCTCGGTTGCCATACTTGTGAAACGCTAGGTTTAATTCTAAGTTACCATGTACCAGCGCAATTATATGAAATTAAAATTAATATTTTCGGTAAAATATTTGATGGCACTGAATGAATTAAAATTTTTGAATATGACGCTAAATTTCAGAATGGTGTGAAATTTACTATCCACCCTCCTCATAGAGGTCCATATGCTTTGCGAGAAACGGTTAAAGTTAAAATTGAGTCCATAATTAAAAGGAACATTTTAAAACTAGTTACAAATACTGCCTCTGTAGTTAGCTCGTTGATTATTGTTTAAAAAGTGAAAAGATCTATATTTATATATATAGATACAACGGACATAATTAAGGCTTTCAGCGATATCAATACCTTTTTGAAACAATTGAGGATATTACTGCATGTGTAGAAACAGCTGAATATTTTACTTAACTTGATGCTAAGCCAGGATTTTGATAGTTTGGTATTTACAAAAGTACATCTGATTATCTGATTGAGCATGCAAATTGACTTCGTTATTTCTTTCTGAAAGTCTCTTTTGACTTGGCTCTTGCACCTGAAATGTTTCAGTAAGTTATTCAATCTATTTTGAAAGGTTTCAAAATTGTAGAATGCTCAATAGATGATATTTTGATTTTGGCCAATACTACAGATAAGTTACAAAAGTTTATTGAAAACGTTATTCAAAGACTACATGAGCATGGAGTAAGCCCTAATAAAGAAAAATGTGCTATTGGCAAGAAGCAAAAATAAAGATTTCTAGGGCATATGTTTACTTCGAAAGTCATCAAAAGATATCCATAAATTATTAAGCTGTTAAAATTTGAAAACAGCAGCATTACTTGTCGAATTAAAAAAATGTATAAGTATGATAAATTGTGCGGCCAAATTTAACCTCGTTATTTATCAATATCAAAAACCTTGCAAACAACTTGAGTTCGAGAATTATCAACATATTTAGATAATGCCTTTGTGAAATTAAGAGAAGCTTTACAAAATATTCCAAAATTGACTTATTATATCGTAAATAAGCCCGTGATAATTCCTCGGATGCAATTTCTCTTGTCGTAGGATCTGTTATTCTTCAAGAAGGTAGACCAATTGCATATTATACATAATTTTTTATTCCTGCGAAACAGGGTTATCCGCAAATTGAAGAAGAAGCCTTTGCTATTTGCAAAAAATACAAAAAGTTTAAAGATTAGATTTATGGCAAACCAATGGTAAATGAAAGCATTTGGAAACCTATAGAAGCGGTTATCAAAAACTTTTACAGTCAATAACTCTTCGCCTACAAATTCTATTATTTGTTGTGTTCTCCAAAAATAGAATATAAACTTAACCTAGATATGCCCATACTTAATGTTTTAGGCCATGATTTCAAAATTTAATTGCTAGAAATATCCAGAGAAGATTAAGAAACTTTTGAAATCGTTTTAGATCTACCTCTGGTGTTATTTAATAAAATGAGTGATTAAATAATCAGCATCCTAACTGTTAATAAATTTTACATAGTACTGAAAAATCCGAATAGCATTGCCTGATAACACATTATAAAGCAAACAACAGACAGATTCGACAATTAACAGACATTTATGAATTAAAGATATGAACAAGTTAAATAAGATTACACATAGCTAGTAAAAAAAAGTCTAACTTAGGTGCTTAGAAATCCTGAGCATATTAGAGTAACAGGAGTTTCTAAGCTATACAATAGAAATACAATATTATTCGAGGCCCCCTAATGAGTAAATGTAAAAGTTTTATAATCATTTTAAGTTCAGTGACATTCATAAGTTTTTCAGTAATATTAAATTTGAGATTATTCATTGCAATTGTTGTCATGGTAAAACATTCTTGTTCATACAAGGATTATTGCCTTGTAGAATTTTACTGTACAGTTGACCATTTTTTCCATATCCATTGAATATGTTTAAAATCTCGAGCATTAGTTTAAAACAGTACCAAACATCTTGATAATATTTGCAAAAGTATTTAGTTCAATTATAGTTATTTTTTAAGTCCGTATACCAATGAATAGAAGAAAGATGAACACTTATTCCAAGCATTCAATAAGATGAAGTGAATTCACAAAGAGATTCTTTTCGTGGTGCACCAATAACAGGAGTTCACGATCGTCCTCTATGCAATGAAGACGATTTATTATCACTACGGGGTTTCACGATGATTCCAGCTCTCGAGATGACCACATCATAATGGACTGAATGATTCACCCAACTCGAGAAATATTCGGCTTCCTTTGTTGTTCTAAGACGCTTTAAATCTTCTAGAAAAATGTAGTCGCACTCGCAGTCATTTGACAGTAACCCATTAGCTCCATCTTCCAATCGTTTTTCATTCTGTTGGGGCGACAGCGCACCATGCTTCGGAGGATCTCTCTGAAATCCAGTCAAATTTTAAAAAATCGAATTTTAAGAGGTGGTCCTTGTTATTTTTCCGATTTAGCATATATGGCCTTTTCGGCATTGATTTTTTTCTCCTCATCTCATTCACTTCTTGCCTTTTAGATGTCAAGAATTAATGGATTCCATTTACTGTCCTTTCGATCTTTCAGCCCGGCCGTAGCTGCTTTTTCATTTGGGAAGGCTCTAAATTCTTGGAAATCACGAAGTTGATTTTAGGGATAGAAAATAAAATGTATGTTTCACTGGAAACAGCATGGCTGTTTAGATTCACTCTATTCTCTGCAGGTTTCGAAATACTCATACATGGTTTAAATTAGAATATACAATTTTTATATTATATAAATCAAAACATAATTTTAGATAATCCAGCACCACGTAGAAATTAAAAAACAGGCATTTAAAAAAATCTATATTAATTGATAATTTTTGAAACAATTGTTATTCTCGTCCAAGCATAGAGGAACATTAAATTTGATGCATTTGATTCTAATAAAATGTTTGCAAGACGACATTTTACAAAGCCAATGTTCTCAAAATTCTCCTGCGAATGGCTAATTTTATCACACCAAATAATTTCAGGTGGATTTCTTGCAGAAAAAGATTTTTCCTTTTTAGTGTCAGCTCCTCCACTTTGAGGGACGACCTCGTTTTGTTGTTAGAGTTGGATCATAAGAGCAAAAGGATTCAGCCAAATTTAGTCAAAAATTTTACATTTTAGACAGCTTCATTTCAACATTTGTGCTTCCAAGTTGCTCCTTTATACTTTTGAATGATAACAAAGCTTTTTTCATAAGATCAACAAAATGAAAAGAAAATACTATTTTTTATTTCTCATAATTATCTTGTACCTTCCAATTAATCTATTCAAGGGATATGTTTTTGTTCGTATCTGCATGGGGTTTCCAAATGATTACTAATGAACATTGCCCACTATGTAATCAATTGTGAAATCTAGGAAAACCAAATATACCTATAATGTGAAAAAACAATAAGTATTCGATAAAAAAATATTATTTTGATTTATTTTATCATTTAATATGATGTTCTCTATTTCTGATTTCTATTTATGCAGCTAGAGACATATAATGGAACTAATATTGTCATCTATTGGGTGAATTTAAGGTCTAATGATAGGAATCCAGTTTTTTTCCCATATTTGTTGCCTAATTTTACCGTTTGGAAACATTTATTAGAACTGCTAGAGGAGAAAGAATACGTGAAGTCAAATAGCTACAATATACTTTATAGGGTAAAAGATTTTTGTATGTAGTATAATTTATAATCAATCTGGATTTTCCATAAGTTTTACCAATTGTTTTGGTACATATTTTAAAAATCTTATTAATATCGCTCAAAGGGTAAAGGAATATTTCGCAATAGTCGCGGTTTTTGGAGCCATATCAGCAAACATTCAAAGACAGGCAAATATGTCCTGGAATACAATAAAAAATATATCTTTTAAAAAGTTGGACCAAACTGATTGCAATGCAACAGGCCATTCTGCCTTCATATGTGTAAAATTATCTGGCAGAAACTTTCGAATTTGCATACATCACCCATTTTATGTTTTCTTTCGATTTTACTGCTGTGAATGCTGAATTGTTGATTCTGAATTGTGCAGTTTATCCGAGATTTCTGAATTATTAAAAATAGAGGCAAAACCAGCGGAGTCTCTTGTTATTTACCCATCTTTAAAGACTGGTTCATAATCACTACATTGCTGACTACGTTAGCGGGAAAATTGAAAATAAGCTGAGGTAGATATAATGGACTCAAGCAGTCTCAAACAAAAATAACACTGCTTAACACCCAAAGGAGAGTTTTGTTTTATTTTGAAAAATTTTCCAAGTTTTCAAATTCAAATGTTGTAATAATGATCACACTCTATGTTTGAATGAAGGTATGCAAAATAATTTACTTGCATAAAAATTCTAAATATTGGGTTGACAACTCTGACACATAACGGATATAGATGTTCACCATCGCTTTCAACTTTAAAATAATATTTCAACGAATGTTTCTATAGTCTAATTTCTAAAAGTGGTGTATATCTAATTTCTAAACATGGCATACAAACTATGGACAACTAATGATCTAAAAGCTCTCTATGAAAGTCTGAACACGAAGCGATAATCGATGGATCTAACACACTAATCGATGGATCTAACACTTGAAAAGCTGATAAATAGGCCATATAACCATAGTCAAATTTAGATGAAACAATCGATTTATAAATTTTCATAAAATATAAAGAATCTGCATTCCATATAGAATTCAATAATATTTTAAGAGGGTTTACAGATTTGACATATTTTCGTTTTAGATATAAAATATGGGGCTTAAATGCCAGGTTTTTTTTTTGTTTAAAACTATACCTCTTGAATTTCAGGAATTATAGTCTCAAGGTCTATGATAATATCTCAGAATGGGACGAATCGCGTGTATTGAAGGCAAATGAACACAAACTGTTTTTTTTCCCCCTTGAAATAATAAAAACGCTCTCTTCAGACTAAGTAAGGACATTTTTTGCCGCTATTTAATAAAATTCCTATGAAAAGCTGAACAGTAAATCCGACAATCATTTATGTACATACTGTGGTAACGATTTTATTATCTCATTTCATTTGAGAATGAATAAAACTACGCTTAAGACATTTTCCTGTGGAACATCTTTGTTTTGTTGAAATTGGCGGGGGTAAAACATTACCTATGATGACTCGAAAAATTCATGTTTGTAAAAAGTTCAAGGATCATTCAACTTTTCAGATATTATCAAATCATTAATACTGAGGCAGAAGTAATATTGTTTTCTGTTTTAATCTCAACTGTACACTACTGTATGCGAAAAGAATAAAAATTGATGATTTAAAATATTGCTGAAATTATTAGTTATTTCAATATATTTTTCTGAAAAGAAGAAAAAAAACTAGTTTTCGTTCGATAAAATTTCCACATTTTCCATATTGAAATATTGTAATAAGGATTGCATAATCGAAACAATGTAGTAATAACGGAATGCATGAAGGCTTGTTTGCATAAAACGTACTAAAAAGAGGGTTGATAATCTTACCACACATAAGTGGTTCGCGCTGCTTTTTATTTTAAAATATTGTTTCAGAAAAGGTTTTATCGTATAAATTCTAAAAATGTTACGTTACAAATGAATGTGCAAACTATGGGTAGGAAACATGTGGTGACATCTTAATAAGCCAGTACCTACCACTAAACATTGGTGGCCATTTTTGTATAGTGGATAAGCTACTGGCTTACAAACCCAAAGGTCCCAGGTTCGATCCTTGGCGGAGTTCAACCTACGTATTGGCACAATTCCGCCAACATTTACGCCAAAAACATTTGGGCAATTTCTGTTTAAGCCTGAGTTCTAAATAATGTATAGGATCCAGTATCTGTAATACAGATTTGAAAGTGGAGTCATAAATCATGTAATTGTAATTCAATTTTGATAAAATAAAATTTTAAATGAAATTTTAATTTTTAAAAACAATTAAAAATGTGCATTCTAAGTTCTATTCGCGAAAACTTCAAAAAATATAGTGTTTTATTGCATTTTAAAAATTTAAAATATAAAGTTTAAATTTCCATTTTTTGAAAAAAATAATTCCAAGGAATGTAACATCTTACACAACAGGGATAGCGTTATTTTTAAATAAATTTCGGGATGAGATTGAATTCCACGCTATCCATAAAAGTGGACGCAAGTAGTCTTTTTGGTTAGAAAAGTTAAATCCATTCCTATCAGCCCAGTTTTTCTGCTTGTAATTATCGCTCAGTAGAATTCTTGTTAACACTAGAATAGAGATTTTGAAAATTCTTGACATATAGTAAGAAGAGTATCCATTATTCTTGTATCATACCATTTATTTTATATTCTATTATACCTTGGTATAATACGATAAAGGTATATACCATTTATTGTTTTGTTGAAATTAAGAGGAAATTTTAATTTTATAACACTTTTGATAACCATACAGAAGTGTTGGTACAAAGGTAGGATGAAAAGTTTCTGGTCAAACCTAGAGATGGCATTCTCGGAATAACTTTGACTAAAACAGTTCAAATGGCCATCTTTGTTTAATACTTCTTGAGTATTTCAAAAATTTGTATTTGGTTGTTTTTATACCGTGCTGTTTTAGAATTTTCTTCTTTTGTTTTTAGCTAAATATGGAGAAAACTAAAGAGCGAACTGTGATAAAATATTTTTTTTTATAAAAGGCTTTTTCTCCCTACTTATATTAAAACTTACCTACGTACTATACTGGGGATAATCTTTATTCACAATTGTTGAAACATTGGGTTGCAAACTTGAAATATGGCCATACAAGCACTTCAGATGCGCAGCGTCTTGAAAGACCAAAATTATCCACTGCAAATAAAATCGTTAGAAAAGTTCACAAAACTATTATGAATGATTGCCGATTGAAATTGGCAGCATGGTTGCCGAGTCTGTTGATATCCAAAGAGGAAATCCAAGCACTGACGCACAGTGGAGCATTATATATTTTTGAAAGAAGAATACTGTGTAAAATAAAACAAACATTATACAGAATTTTTTATTTTTTATTTTCCTTGTGAGGCCGGAAACTTTTCTACCCACCCACGTAAAATTTCGAACTTCACTTGGAGTAACGCACCTTTCCGATTTGTTAAAAATGGATAATGTAATTGGTGTGATTTTTCCAAGACTTATCATGCCATTATAAATAAATTTTTATCACAGTTCATGACATATTAGCCTAATTCTGCAATTAGATGTTTCAATTTCCCACTTTCCATGAAAAAGGACATTTTTTATCTTCATGTAAAAGAGATTTTTATATATTTCACCAGCGTTTTATAATTATTGTGTTTTGAAATTTGTCTTGGTTTGTCTTCTTTAACCTTCTAAATGCTCCCAACACAAATCGGAGGGAAAATGGAAGTTGTCTACAAAAAATTAAAGAGTATGCTATGCAGATTGCCATTTTATTTCGATAATATATTATGCTGAATTTTTATCCAGTTAAATGACTTATTGTTGAAAAGTGTTACTTCTTGCCAATAATTAAATTTGAAGCCTCTCTAATTGCGTTTTCATCCTCAATTTGCTCTCCAAACAGTTTGAAGACTGAATACCAATTAAGGGTTAAGTTTTCAAAACATCTTGATTAATACTTGTTGTAACAGAGACACGGTAATTGATTTTAAAGAGGAAATAAGCCTTAGATGAAAAGCAGAACGCTTCAAATGACCGGGTTAAAACGGCGATCTGTAAATAAATTTCAATCAACCTACTCTTTGTAGTTGGAAGCGAATAACTCATCCCTCCCCCCTCCTTCGCTTCCTACCAAAGATAAAACAATGTGGTGAAGTGCTCAGGAAATCAAATCTCTAATGGGAGTCTTGTCTGTTTCGAGGGAGTTTTTGAAATTGATTTCCATTTAAAACTTCCGGAGGAAACGGAATTTCATTCACCATCGGGAGGAAACGCCACTTCGTTTGGATTTGAATGCATCATGTACTTTCGTATAAACTCTTGTTTGCCGTGAAGGTTATCATCATGTGTGTAATTACTTTTTAAAGAGGATAATCCATTGTTCCTCAAGTATGCTTGTAGGAAATTCTTTCGCTTATGATCTGAATGAAGGTGGATATTTATTTTTATGTAGCGTTTGTAATTTTTATTTAGGCATTGTGAATCATGATTAAGTCCATTGAAATATGGTTGTAATCTTTCATGATAGTTATCTATTTGGTGTTTAAATAAACAGTAAAATTAAATTTGCTTTTCGTTTACCTAAGCATCTATTCAAATTCCAGCTAAAAATTTAATATATAAAATATAACTTTGTTTCAGAGCAGTGTGATGAATATAAAAGTTACAATTAATGAGAGCAATTTTCGAAGCATTTTAGAAAAGGAATCAAATGTGAAATTATTTTTGATATTTTAGAATGAGTTTCACTCAGAATAAAGAAACGTCTGCCATTTGTAGAATACGATTCTTAATCCTCTTTAGATATTTAATTCTCTTTTTAACCAATGCCTTTTAAAACGAAAGGATTGATTTTCTTCGTTGGTACAAACACACTTTCATGCTTTAAAAGTTGATTGGTTAACTGGGCTTCTATGGTGTAACTATTTAGGTGAGATCATTTGGTTCAAAATAATATTAGTGTTGTCAAAACTTGCATATTTAGCAAAAAAGCAACAACAGGCTGTAAATATAAAGGCACAGACAAAACAACAACAACCAGGAAATAAATATAAAGACACAGGCAAATAAAAGAGGAGCAGAACAGCAAAATGAAATCAAATATGATCACTAAAAGTTATTCCCGAAAATGAAATTAAAATAATCTGATATTCGGAATATCTTTCAATAAATCTGCAAGATATTTTCTAAAAAATTGGTGCATTCATTCAAAATGTGTCTAAAAGCTAAAACTTTGTTGCGTGACATGCACATTGGCTGGGGTTCAGCTTTTAATCGATGTTTATGAGTAAAATATTTGAGACTAATCCTTAATCTTTTCAATATTACAGCTGTTTTACAGTTAAATTTTGCTTTTTGACATTCCAGTAACTGATGGCTGTTTAGAGTGTATTTTATTATGAATCTGGTAGTTGCAAACTATCTACAATTTCATATGGATAATAAATTTTTCTTTTGATATATGAATTTCAAAGGAAAGAAGCAGTTTTTCACAACAACAGCTGAATTTGCTATTTTATTTGCTTCTTCGTTTTTTGCTGTGTTGACGGTTTTTTTGATCCAACAAAAATTGTACTATATTCCTTTAAATAAAAAAATGTGACCGAAATATTTCAAAACTAGAGGATGGTTCCGTCTTGATATATGCAGAAACCATTCGATAGAACTTTCTGTATATGTATATAAAATCCACTTTTTTATTTTGCGTTTTTATTGTTGGTAACTCCAGCGGAATGACATAAATTTTGGGTGGAAATACCAAAAAATAATCATTTAACCTCCCAGATATAAAATAACTAAAAATTCTTCAGATCAATACAATTCTAAGCTTTAGATCCATCCTTAAAAACTGGTTCATCGGCAAAGCACTGCTGTTGAAGGGGAAAAAGTATAAAAATAAATTGAGTTGGATGCTTCTGAAAAGATCACATGCATACAAAAGATCATACTGCAGAAAAGATCAAATGCATTCACTTTTCGTGGGCTTATAAGTCCAGGAGATCATATTTAATTCCCTATTGGATGAATAAATTCTACTTTTGTACTAATAAGCATAGCTGAAACCATTTTTACCAGGGATTTAAATTTTTAATTTTGTAAAAAACCGAGACAAAAGGGTTAATATCCCTTTCTCCCGAAGGACGAGTGTTTTTAAAATATCTAGTTTGATTTGGTTTGGTGCAGTTTATAAGTGTAAGAATCATTTATAGTGAAACAGCATCAAACATTTCGAAAGAGGTTAAATCTTATTTAAAAAATGATTAAAAGCTGCATCATATATCATTACCTGTCGACCTGTTTAAGACTAGTCGCTCAAAACATATTATCTCAATAGCAAGCAGTAATATTCAAAACATTAGATTCATATATAGAAATAACAAGTATTAACTTTAAACAATTCCATCTGCACGAAGCCTTCGAAACAAATTCCTTTTACGCCTTGAAAGGCTTCATTATTCATTACCAACATTTTGGCTTATTTTTGGATCTTTTCCATCCCAACACCAACTTTATTCGAGCATATTTCATAACTCACCAGCTTGTTTTAAAACAGATTTCAATCTCGTCGAAAATGTAACTCGAGTTTTAAATTTAAAAAAGAGCATCGAAATTTCAGTTTAGTATGGGAAAGAACATCCATCTTAATTATTGAATGCTTAATCATAAAAGCGGCTACGTGTTGGTGAAAGGCAATCAATCAGAATTTTAGAGATATAGAATTTGTTATCAAGTAACGGCTAATAACTTTATCTTCTCAGTCATTTTTCATTCATCCTGCAAAAATACGATAGGAGAAAAGACGTTTTGCGATATGCAATCAAAGAAAAAAGAGCTTTAAATTATTAGGAAAGTAATCTCGACATAATGTTTTGAAAAATAACTTAGATTCAAGACTTATTTTGAAAAATTCATGCTCATTTCAATGATTGATATAAAAGAGATTTGAACATCATCTTATTGATCTTGATATAAAAGATATTTGAACATCATCCTTTTGATCTTATTGAGTTAGATTTAATATTTTGTCACATGAAGGCCCTAATATTCGAACTTTGTTTCTGAGTCGACGATTATTAGACAACCTTTATATGTTACAAAGTGGTATCTGATTTATGAAATTCTATCTTATTTAAAAATTATGTTTTTTTCTTTTGTATATAAAATTTCTTTGTGGATGACAAGATTGAAAAATACTGGGAAGGACAAAATAATACTTAAAAATGACAGGAATGTATTCGGTATCAAAGATTACTATTCGCTTAAATTATTGTACATGACTTCTGAACAAACACTTAAATATTAAAGTCCGAAATTAAATCATAGTAGCTATTAAAAATCATTTTGATATTTTTAAATATCTCAAGCGTCTTTTACGATCTTCTGTAGATGAAAATACGAGTAATTATACCAAATAAAATGTGTCATAAGAAGGATGAAAGGTTTATTAGTTAATAAATTTAAATCTTTTCAAATTAGTATTTTTAATAAAATAGATATTATATCTGATATTTTAATTTATGAAGTAATCAAAGCTCTCTAAAATGCACATTTCATATTCATGTATTCATATGAAATAATCAACATACTCAGCATTAAAATATACGGTGATCTTAAAAAACTCTTATATATAAACAACTAGCGCCATTTCCGTTCAACCAATCGAAAGAAAATTTTAGATTTTATTTGAAGATATGCGTTCGAGATTGTGTTGGTTTAAAACAATAAAAATTTCACAATCAGGTTAAAGTGAAAAAAATATAAATCTTCTGATAGTAAAACCTACTTTTTTCTGCTTAAATTGATTAACATATTGAAAAACTATTAATGGTGTTGGTATCGTGCATGCAAGACGAAAACTGGCGGCGTAACACAGCTGTAAAGCACAGTGCTGTAAAGAGCAATGATAACACAAGAAAATATATTAAATTTTTATTGATTGAAATTAGGAGTTTTCAAGTTACCCACCTTCGCAGACAGTTATATATTTCTTGAGGGAGATTTTCGACAATAATGAAGAATGTAACATCAGAGGATCTGCCTGTAAAACTCCAAATTTTATGACATGTTTGAATTCTTAAATGTATATCTTAGATTTCAGATAATCACAGGACCAGAAATTTCTTTGTGTGAGACCGATGTATTGCAACTGCCATAACTCTGCAAAATTACTAGAGATGACTCTCACCCAAATGCTTTTGCAGGATCTACAGAACATTTGTGGTGATGGGTGGAGGAGCATCATCTTGCATCTGCTCACTGTTGTTAATAATATTTTGTTGCTATTATTCAAGAAGTACGTAATCCTGCAACACTGATATATGCTGAGCTAATTTGATGCAACACGTTTTCATACTTGAGAAAGCGATCTCAGCGAATAAATATGGACAGAGAACGAATATCCTTGCTATGCCACATGAATAGTCTCTTTAGCTTCTTGTGTAGATGCTGGGGCTATACATCATGCAGATTTTCTTCAACCCGATGAACGCAATTCTTGGCGTTTATGTTTCTTTGTAAGAAGAAATACATTTTATCCATTGTTAATATCTTCATCATATTTGATGAGGAAAAAATTATCAATTCGAATGCCAAATTCTCATTGGCAGTGTACAATATTTAGACACATTTAAATTAGTTATGATACAACCGTACAATAATGTGCAGGGGCTTAAGGGTCTTTATAAGTATTTTCAAACTGCGAGCAACACTTCTTGCAATATGTTATGGACTTGCAGTAATTTTTTTATGGCAGGAGCAAATGGTTTTCTTGATCACGGTCTATCAAATGTGCATCCAATTTCCTTTTTTTTTACCAAACTGAGTACAATTTCTATGGAACATAGTCATTTTTTTAGCTTATGATTTCTCAAATACACTCTTACTGCTTCGGTAGCATTTCTTCCATGCAGATACCATCCGGGACACATCTCTTTTGTTCTGATGTTCTTCATTACTCCGAGGTACCTCGATCCTTGATTTGCTTTCAATTTACCTTCCTCTACTTGTGGCTTTTGATTTTCCTTGAAAAAGTCTCCATGATAAGCCTTTGCCACTCTTTTTGCTTCCTGCTTCTCATGGTCTAGAAATATTCAACTTGTTGGATATGCAGGGCGCCCCCATAGATGTGTGGTACATTTTGGTCTCCGGAGTGCCAATCGTCTTGTATTATAGCCACTTGACTAGTCTCCTTAAGGAGATCAAACGAAGAGGTCGTTTCTTGGTCGTTTCCGTCTTTTCGTAATAAGGAACAATATTTAGGTTCCAGACACTAATACTAAGGCATGTGTCAAGGCTGGGAATGACATGAGCTTGTGATTGTCTCCGTGTCTCTACCTTGTTGGGCTCCATGGTGGATGGCGGTGTCAAATATAAACTACTTTCAATATCATATGAGCCACCAGAACCATTCTCTCTTCAGCTGCCATTATATCAGTTCTAAAAAAGTTAAAAAACATTTGAGAAATTTCTTGCTTTACAAAGAATATAACTAAATACAGGACCTTTCATTTAGTATCACCATTTTTCATTCAAAAATCTACGATTAATACAATTGACAATGCATTTGATTCAAAAACTGTATTTTGGAGACTTATTGTGGAAATGAATTTTCACAAGCAAGTTCTATAAATATTAAAGTATTAGGGACCATTGACTCTTATGTAATTGCTCACCGAACACCCAATTCCTTGAAAGGAGGTGTAACTTGCAATGAAGAGTTTAATGATAGTTCCAAAAAACCAGAGAATAATTTAAATACAAGGGAGTTGTTCATGTATGTACATCGCATTAATATTCTGCTGGGTAGATAACTCCTTCAGATAAAATCTTTTATTCTGATTTTTAATCCTCCCAGAATGCCAGGGACTATGAAGGCAGTTTACTTAAAACTACCCGTCAAATACTTCTTACCGAGTCTTTAAGTTTCTTTAACTGTCAACGTTTTGGCTACTTGCCAAAGCGTTCTCTCTAGGGCTACTTGTCCCGGGATAGTTACTTGAGCCCCTTGTCCAGCTCGTCAAGACAGTAGTGGTTGCACATCAATAAAAATGTCTGAATTTCAAGGATCCTAAATGGAAGGTTGAAAAAGAGCTTATCATGATTAGGGGGGAAAAACATATTTCCTGAAGGCAGAGGCCTCTCTCGGAAGTTTATAGAAGATAAAAGTTTCCCCGACTGACACATTCCTCTCAACATCCGAAACACCAGCAAAACTTATAGTGATTTTAACAAAAACACCTATTTAGATCGAATCTCTAACAGCCCAGTTATAGAACACCTTACAAATAAAATTTATAAAAGGAATATATCCACGGAGCAGTGGTCTTTAACTTTAAAGTTTTCAAAGAAAGGATCTTCTATTAAAGATTTAAAATTAAGATGACCAATTGTTTTAAAACTGCATAAATCAGGTTTGGGCACCATCTATCTACCATTTTTGTTTGGAAAATATACAGCAATTCCTGCTCTCTTAAAGATTCGCCCTTCTGAGGTTAAAGATTTTTCATTTGCGAACAGCCACAGCTAAACACAGTTTAGTGAGAAAATTCTCCCTAAAACTCCGCAATAGCTAATTTTTTTTTTTTTTTTTTTTTTTTTTTTTTTGTAATTCGCAATTTCCATTCAAGATATCAGGACAACACTTACGAAAATTAGAATTATTATTTATGCTCGATACTCCGTTTGTGCAGCTCTTCAAAAACATTCTTTAAACAAAATGTCCATTTTAAGCTTCGTGGATACACCTATGTACGGAAGGATAATGATATTGGTTTAAATTTATATGAAGCTTGTATTTTGACCTCTAACATTTATCCCAACACCATCCTTAATCCATGTAATTCCTTACAGGCTGTAGCCGTATAGGTTCATATGAAAATCTTAGTTACTGACTACTTTGCATACCTGGAACCAAACGATGACATTTTTCATGACGAATTTAATATTTTGGTTGATCACTTACCAGCCCATTTCTTATTACTCGGTGATTTTAAAGGGGTAATATTTTCTTATTTCTGTTGGGCGTTCTGTTTCTTATTTCTACTCTCCAGCTCTCTTAAAGATTCGCCCTTCTGAGGTTAAAGATTTTTCATTTGCCAACAGCCACAGCTAAACACACTTTAGTGAGGAAATTCTCCCTAAAACTCCGCAATAGCTAATTTCTTTTTTTTTTTGTAATTCTTAATTTCCATTCAAGACATCAGGATGACACTTGCGAAAATTAAAATTATTATTTATGCTCGATACTCCGTTTGTGCAGCTCTTCAAAAACATTCTTTAAACAAAATGTCCATTTTAAGCTTCGTGGATACACCTATGTACGGAAGGATAATGATATTGGTTTAAATTTATATGGAATTTGTATTTTGACCTCTAACATTTATCCCAACACCATCCTTAATCCATGTAATTCCTTACAGGCTGTAGCCGTATAGGTTCATATGAAAATCTTAGTTACCGACTACTTTGCATACCTGGAACCAAACGATGACATTTTTCATGACGAATTTAATATTTTGGTTGATCACTTACCAGCCCATTTCTTATTACTCGGTGATTTTAAAGGGGTAATATTTTCTTATTTCTGTTGGGCGACAGACAGAACAATTCAACATTGATAACTGTCTGTGTCTGCTCAATAATGACGAGAAGACGTACTTCCATGAACCCACTCGTTTGATCCAAGTTCTTGATCTTGCTATCAACTCTCCAGTATTCCTTCCATTATTGGATTTCAAAATTGAAAAGGATGTCAATAACAGTGATCACTTTCCTCTAACTCTCTCATCTCGATGATAGTATTATGGTGAACAGTTCCCCTGCATAGTTCCAAAGCGTAGACTGTGCTGCCTTAACTAGACATTAATTGGTTACTGACACAAATTCGTTTGATAATGTATTCGGTACAGTTCAGCATGTTATTGGTTGTACTATAGGGATTGTTTAGATTCAATTCCAAAATGTTTATTCATTCAGTAAAAGTTTTGAAAGTGTTGGGGAATCAGAGTTGTAGCAACCCATATAAAGAGTAAAGTAAATTGCAGAGAGTTTTCCGAAGTTACTGAACCACTTAAAATCTTATTGCAAATTAGCCGTTGGGTCCTGTTTTGAATGAGAATCCTGTATCTATTAAACGATGTTTGCCCTGAATAAAACTGATTTATTGAATTAATAATATAATGATAGAAAACTTTTCCTTACATTTATTTTTTAGAAAATAAATGTAAGGATATTACTTTCATATTTCATATTTATTTATTTCTATACAGACATGTGCTAAAAATTGCTTCCCTAAATTTAATTTGCAGAAATATTTAACTTATATTTTAGTTTGAGCTTTTGTCCATGTGATAGAAACAAGCTGACAAAAGATAATTTTTATTCTTTCCACGCCTAATGAGGTGCAAGTTAAATTTTATTTTTATCTTGAACGAAATAAATTGTTAAAAAATGTGGTTAGTAAATACTTTTTTAAAATTCATTAGGAATATAATGAATTTTGAATAGGAATGTAAGTTAAAGGTTAAAACATTGCTTAAAAAGAAAATTTTTTGAACCTTATGAAAAAATTATTTTTATGAGATATTATTTTCGAAAGTTATCGCAGAACTATCTGGAAATTCAGCTTAATTTTTAATTAATTAAAATTCCAAAAAATCTATCCAAGATGTGCATTAATGATCTCCAAGATAGAAATGTGCAAAATTTGGTAACTGTTAGTTATACGACCATGCCTGTAGAGCGCCAACACAAACACACATTCATCTTTATTTCAAGGGCTAACTGGATTTGGTCGCCATCTTTATTATAAGTTCGGCAAACTTATGCTCTTTGCAATTTTCAATTAAATACTTTATGAAACTTATCTTTTAATAGCTTCTTCATTGAAATATTTTTGATCTTCAAATTTATAGCCATATATCTCACTCTTGTTATTAGAAAGACTTTAAGCCATAGAGTACTATGCATCTGTCTAATTCTCTGTCAAATCCTGTAAAATTTCAATTTTAAATTAAAGAGAAAATTATTAAACTGCAATTAATATAATTTTTTTTCCTCAAACGAAATATTATTAAAATATACAAAGTTGTTCAACAGTTAAGTCAGTTGTGTGCACTATAGAATTATTTTCATAATTCATGTAATATATGAAGAATCATTTAATTAAAAGTTCTCAAACTCATAATGAAATTCAATTTTTAGTTTTACTTTCAAAAGAATTTAAATAACGTGAACAACAATATTTTATATTATTTCAGTCTTTAAATATGCTTCAAAAATTTAGGAAATCTAAATTTTACACTGTCCTTTGGACCTAAAGAATCATATTCTGAGAAATATTTTTGACATTTCAACTTCTACTTCTGTAATAGGACGTTTCTATCTTATGCTATCAAATATGATAGATTTACGAAGTTTTGAAAAGAATAGCAGAGATCAGTCAATATTTTCATAATCTTATGCCAATCTGAGTTGGAAAAACAGTGCGGTGATTGAGGTATAATCTTTGAGACGGTCTCTGAAATGGTCTAAAATCGGCTGTTTTTATTAAATAGTGACATTCAAACTTTTATAAATTAGTTAGTAATATTGGAGAGCAAATATTTTTCTATAGTATTAGTGTCTTAAAAATATTTTGTTAAACATAATTTATTGAGCACAGAATCTGGATAAAAGCTAAAGATTCGTTATTTATTACAGCATTTATTGGATAAAAGCCAAAGATTCGTTATTTATTACAGCATTTATTGGAT
>JAPMOQ010011580.1:1201354-1226238 GCA_026543055.1 Argiope trifasciata
TTATTGGATAAAAGCTAAAGATTCGTTATTTATTACAGCATTTATTGACTCAAGTTACATAAAATATAATTCTTTCTTTATTTTGACACATGCATCTCTATAATTATAAGTTCAAAAATTGGCCTTTGGCATTTGAATCGAAAGAATATATGTTAACCTTTTTTTTCTTAATGTAGGTAATTGAATTATTAATGTAGGTATTGTCAGAGATCATTGCATTTACATTTACAAAATATTACAGCTCTTATATACTTCCTTACTTTAATGACACGTTCTGAAAACCATACTTTTCTAGGTTGGCTGTAATATTTAACTTTTTTTATTTGAGCTTTTATCAATGGGATAGCAACTCATTGATAAAAGCTAATTTGTTCAACATGCACATATAACGCGTTCTTGCAGGTTAAATCTTATTTTTATTTTGTGCGAAATAAATTGTTGAAAAAGTTTTAAAAAGTCAATTAAGAATGGAACTTAATTTATGGGTTAGCACACTGGTATCATTAAAAAGATTTTTTTCTGTATTTTAACTTGATACAAAATCATTTTCGTGCGATAATGTTTTCAGAAGTTATCGCGAGAAAAAGCTGAAATTTCACTTATTTTTTAATAGTTGAAAAACTAGTTAAAAATTAAAAAACAAACAAACAACCTCCGAGGTGCACATTGACGACTTTCTAGGTATACATGCGTCAAGTTTGATAGCTGTAGGGCAAACTACTCCAACACACTCACTCACTTACTCACTCACTCACGCACGCACGCACGCACACACACACACACAGCTTTATTATAAGTATAGATATATATTAGAGAAATATGTATAGATGAATAAGTTATTTGAAATACATTTAACATAGCTTGAGATATGTTTTAGAAAAATCGTGTAGCATGCATATCCTTCGAGTTTTGTGAAATTCATTATGAAAACTTAGCACATCACAATATTGAATATATTAAAGAATAGTCGATGATTACATAGACATTTTGTCGGGTTAAAAGGGAATTTCTTCAATTACTTGAGGACGTTGCTTTTCTTGAATTTTAATCAATTTAAAGGATATATTTAATGTTATTAAATAACACATTGTCGTCTAAACTATTAAATGCAACACTCATGAGCTTCATGATTAAGAGATTGTTTCCTCTAATTCTTTTGCAGTTTTAAGAAATTGAATATTTTATGCATAGCGATTCATATTTAAAGGAATTAAGATAGTAATTTTAAATGATTTGCAGTTTTCAAGTATAAATGGTACAATATACTTTGCTGAGCATAATAATGACAGATACCTATTTTAAATGTAAAATAAACCAATAAATTCAGATTTTTATTAACTCATAATTTTTCAACAAGAAATCAATAAAGACATTTAGTTTTATTCTATATCACCAACGAGCATAATCGCTATCTTGCATTTCTTAGAAGAGGGTAGTACTGAATTAATATTTTCATTTATTTATTACTAAATGATCTAGTGTTTAGTGATTTTTAACACCTAAGAACACACAAAAAATTTGGTATCTATGCCAAGAGACCAGCACATAATACATACCCATTTAATTCAAAAGAAAAGAAAAGAAAAAGAAAATAAATATAAGTTACCATTTCCGTGACTCCTAATATCGCAACCTTAGCAAAGCTAATTTTTTATTTGCACCTACATCTAATAACTAACTCATATTTTACTTTGTAGAATATAACTAACAAATAAGGAGATAGTCAAAAGGGAATGTATCCATTTTTTTTCTGATATGCATTTTATAGCTTTATAATTATAGTACCTGAATTTAATAGGCAACAATCTCATTTTGTCAGAAAATTTATATTTTACCACTTGTAGAGCTTCATAAAGTTCTTAATTTTTGAAAAATTAGATTTTCTACGTCTGAAAATATTAATTGTGTTATAAAATATTTTTTTAAAAAGAACAGCATATGGATGTTTCCTTTAATTTGTTTTTTCTTTTTCTTCAAAACTTAACATATTCAATTAGCCAGCATTCAAGTCTCAAAGCGTTAAATATCTTTCACTTTTCAACAACCCCTTCAAATAGAAGATAAAATATGGAACCATAGTAAAATACATCATTCCATGTTCTGTGTGACTTAAGGTTATTTTCAGTTACAATCTTGGAAACTGTTAAAAGACTTTGAAACTTTTATGAAATGTCCGTTTATAAATTTTTTTGCAAACCCCCCCTAAATCTGCCAATCCTTAAACAACGATTATTGTAACTTGTTATGTGACTTCCTCAAGGTTAAAAGCTTACGTTTTTGTATACCGACTTTTTAAAATGATCAACTACATCAAGATCTCGAGAAGGCGGAAACACTTTTAAAGTAGTTAAAAAAAAAAAAAAACGTAAGTACAATTATTTAAAATAATTTTTGAAGTCGTTTGAAAATAAATCTCGATGACAGTGTCAAAAATTTAAGATGTCTTGCTGTTTCCGATAATGTTATTAAATTAAGCTGTGTAACTTTTTATTTAGCATAAGGTAAAATAAATGAAGACTTTTATCTATGTGGCACATTTTGAAATCGTGTCATGAAGACGCAGAATTTTGGCAAACTTAAAAAGATTTACTGATGAATTTGTTAAATAGGTAGGGGGAGAAAAACTTTGTTATTTTTTAAAAGTTTTTGTTGTTTGATTTAAGTAAATTAATAACAAAGTAATGAATTGAGGAATATGGGAGGAAAAATACTTTTATTTAAAACAACAACAACAACGAATACAGCAAAGTTTATGATTTCGCGACTATTCTACGATTAAAAGACTAGCAAATGTACAAGTAAAAAAACATTCAGACATGTACACCGAGCTTCTCGATATTTGTTCGAATGAGAAATGTTTTAAAGAGGTATTGGTATCAATAGGGTGAAGTTGGTTCCGAAATCTAATTATCTTCTCTACGGATTCGATTCAAATGAGAAGGAAGCAGTCTGGAAACATTCGAAGGTTAGTAGGCAATCCAATATCTATCTCTGCCCCTCCTTTTGGTTACAAACTGGAGAGCCAAAGAAAATACTGATGATGTGATTTAGTTGCCGACAATCAATTTTGGCGAAAGTTGGAAGACACTTCCATTTTAGAAATTAATCCATAATGTAATGCAAGTTTCTTTAGAAGATACATTCTGATACGGATTTTGAAGAAGAAAACTGTCTAGAAGAGGACTATAATTTAGTTTACTACATTTTAAAGATATTTTTCTAAATTTTTTAATGGAATTCGACAATACTCTTTTCTATTTCAGCTTCTTGGCGATTTGCGAAACTAGATAATACTTACGGCTTCATATTAAAGCTGAGAATGTCCAATAAGCTTTCTGATATAACTGTTCTGCAAAATTTAATCGTCAGTTTCCTTTGGTATCACAGACAGTAATCTTTAAACAGAGTCTTTGCTTGTAAGAAAAATTAAAAAAATATATATTTATGTCGATATTAATTTATGTGCGTCCTGAAAACTTTTGAGAAATGAATATACTCAGTTTTAATAATAAGTTCTTTAACTATCCTAATTTTTATTGATAAATGGAGCATGGGAAATTTCTTAAATCTCTTTTAATCTCTCTCTTTAATCAGGTAATCTCTTTTATTTTTCGATTACTAGATTTAAAAAAAAAATACATGCGAATATTTAAAAGGCTGGTTCAATGGAGCAAAGTATATTGCTTCTTTATCGATTCTATCTTTAATAGTATATGAATAGTCGAAGCAATATTTATAAAGCTTTACTGTAGAATTAGATCAATTAAAAATAAAAATCTATTTCTATTTATAATGAAAAGGAAAATTATTTCTCAGAAATAAGAAGACAAAATTTTATTCAGCAAAATGGGAATAACTGCAGAATAAACCTTCAAATCTATCTTTAATTTCTTTTGTTTAAAAATGATACCTAGAAAGATTAAAGAATCTCTCTCTCTCTATCTATCTATCTAGATATACATAAATAATCATCATTTTTTCAGCTTTAAGAAGCCAACACTTTATTACGAACACTAAATCCTTGTCTTTGTAAACAGAAGCCGGATTTTCTCGAAATAGCAATCTCTTATTCTCTATTCTGTTATATATGGTGACAGATTGAGCCACTGTTTAAGAAAATAAGGAGAAACACGTGTAGCGCCATAACTTTTCTGGTGAAAAAAAATATAATTTAGCTGGATGTTTTTCCTTGAAGTTCTTTGATAGATTTTTTTAAGGTTTGCTGAGTGATAATAAATATTTGGCTCTTTTAAACTAAACAGAAAAAGCAATACAGCTTTTTATATTTTTTCAACACTTCCCTGTTAAAAAAATTTCATTCAATGTATAATGGCGTATTCAGGTGTTCATAAGAATGGAGCAGAGAAATTCTAGTATGTTGAATTTTTAACCTCAAATATTTTTACTTTAGAGATTCGAATGTGAATTTCATCAGCATATTGTCTCTGTATTGCTATTGAAAAGTAGGTTTCGTGTTATTCTTCATTACCAGGTAAAATAATTTTGCTCTACAGTTGAATTTGACGAAGATATCAGCAGTTATTCGAGATATTCGAGGAATTTAACTAAATAGAAATTTTCACACATAACATTTATATTTACGAATTTTTACCGTTTAGACTCAATAAGATAAAATTATATTGAATTACATTTACTTTTCCCATGCGTTTGTATGTGCTAATTCAAATTAAATGTAAGTGTTAAAATTTAATTTTTCCTATTACTTAAAATCCTTGTAAGCAAAGATACCTCAGATTTCTCTGATATATTTTGCAAAAATTTGCACAACTGGATGTCAAAGTAAGTGTATAAACTTTTGAAATGTCAGGGTAGAATGCAAAATTTATATGGATCTGTGCCTTGAAAAAACCTCTTTTATCTTTTTCTTAAAAATGAAACATTTTTCTCTTCTTTTGTTTTGTATATCTTGAGGAATCGAATGATCTGTCAACTTCAGGAATTAAGCGACATAGGCACGCAAATTATGCATTTATAAAGCATATGACTATACACAAGCAAATTTGAATTTCTAAGGTCATTTGAAAAGATGGATAAGGCATACACAGTAAAGGTATTCTCAAATGGATAGAAAATTTCTCATAAAGGTATTCTCAAATGGACAGAAAAATATACCGAATAGATTTTGAAAGGATATTTCCCCCCTTTCCTGGCAATAGATTTTCAACAGGGCATTAAATATTTAAGCAGAAAACTATTAAATCCGATGCTACTCTTAAATTCAGTTTGATTTTAAACATTCTAATATGCACTGAGTGTATCAGAAATACTAAGCAGCAAAGCTCTTGGTAACTTTCCTCAACCTGATATTCTTTTATTCAGAGATTCGATAAATTATTGTTTTTGTTCTTGAACAATATTTGCTTATGTTGGCAAAAGGCACTTTTGAATTTCTACTGAAACGATCAAGATGTTTCTAAGCTCTAAACCGATCCTTCCTTTTTATTTAGGAACAGCTTAACAGGGTTGAGTTCATAAAACATAACTAGACATTGAAACATCATAAATTTAGAATAATTTTCTTTCAGTTCCAATGTGAAACCAATTGTGAAATATGACAATCGCATATTTCTGCTGAAATTCACCATCTCCATACATCTAGAAAGAATAATACAAGATCGGCATTCTGAAACTGTATGTTAGAGTTGACCTTTATTCCCACCCCCTCAGCACCCACTGACCCAAAAGGGTGTATCTCAAAAGCCATTGGAAGGAAAATTATAATTTATTTGACGACAGGTTTATAAACAATATCAGAGCATGCTAATTAATAAAGAGTATGTTATGCAGTTTGTTGATGGAGAGTATAATGCACTGAACAGCAATATCAAATAACAAAAGATTAATATTTGAAATGTAAACTAAATTTGGAAATGAAAGAATAGCATTAACATCTAAAATAGACCACAGTTTTTATTAATAGGATGATATTGCATAAATATCCAAACAAAAAAACCAAAAATTAAAACCGTGTGTACTAGTAATTGATACAAAGAAAATGAACAATTAATTTCAGATTACAAAGATGGCAGAAGAAGCAAAAAAACAAAAAAAAAAAAAACAAAAAAAAAACACCATAAATTAAGTGAATTAAAGACCTATACAGAAAAATATAAAGCTTTTGATAAATTAAAGTATCTGCACAAAAACTGTCACCAAAACCTTAAGCCAAAAAAAGAAGCAACAGATAAAACAAGATCAGAAATAACCGGAGATAACCTGTTGCACCTTCCTTCGAATTTCATCATTTCTCCTGCAATTTCACAATTTATTTTCCCTTTTTCTGAATGGAGGATCGTTTCTGAGCATAGCAAAGGACGAATAAATTTTGAATTCGATAGAGGAAAGGATTAGGCGGTAGAACAGGTATATGCATTTTCGAAAGAATGGTCGAGTCTCCAGAATATTACAAATACATTCACATATCTCCTCTTACCTACCATATGAAACTTGCGAAGAAAAAAGAAAGGACCATGAACAGGAGTAAAATATAATAAGTATCTCTTGTGTTTTAATAGATTAATATCAAATCTGGTTCAAATCTGACACCTTAGTTCGAGTCTTCCCAGTGACATTGCCATTTATCCAAAATAAATCTTTTTAATATGATCTTTAAATATGAAAAAAGAGAGTAGCAATTGATTTTCCTGTGGTTATAGTATATTAAGCTTCTCCGACGGCCAGCTGGTTAACTGGGATATGTTTTCATCAGGTTAAGTGGGCCAACTCTTTGTTCTTAAGTATATTTAGTTAAATATCATTAAAAAATTTCAAATTCCATCTACTTTACAATTTCACTCCATGAAAGTAAGTTAAATTTTTACCTTTGACACCACTTTCCAAGGTCGATTTTCTTGAGGGATTCCCTTTTGATGAGTACGAATGTTCTAATCCCAAGGTTAAATAATTCATTTATCTTTTCAATTTTACTCTCCCCGTGATTGATTCCGCCTAGTTTGTTTTCTTCTCTATATTATGTATTAATAGATTAATATTGATCAAAGATGCTCTTCATGAGAAGTTTACTGCCACTTTGATTGCATCTTGCATCTCATGGAGAAAACCCCACGTATTTGGTTGTCTATGGCAGAATTGGATGTTTGGTCTAATGGGTGCGTGGCAACCAATTAGAGGATAATGGGCTGTGATTCTGGGGCATCAATTAAACTAGCAGAACATCGTGGACATATGAAATGGACATCGTGGCTGGACATATGAGTGATTATTCTGCGAAGGATCAATTGAGGGAGGAATTATCGCCGAAAGTGACTCCGAGTTTATGAATTCCAATTATAAGAGTCAGTGGCTACCTTCCCTTGTTGAGTTCACAGGATAACGGTACCACCACACCTATGTTAAAATCGTATGGGTCGAAGAAAAAATTGTTTCTCATCAGTTATTATTATTTTAAACTTTTTTTTATTCATTCGATACTTCTTTTGTTATCCAAGATTGCCATCAAACTAAGAAACTTTTCAGACTGTCTCATTATTTTTAAGTGACAAAGCTTTAAGCAGTATTTGGAAAAATTGAAATCAATTAAATAGTTTTACTCTGGAGAAGTCTGCATTAGAAGTCAAAGCGAAGCAATATTGAAATTAAAATCATTATTGTATGAGTGGATGCAAAATATTAGTCCACATGCAAATTTGAATTCTTGTGTGTTCATTATCTATAAAATAACGACTAAATGACCAATAGAACGCATTGCTCAAAATTTTAAAAGTCAAAGAATGTTTAGTATTAGACACATTAATATACGGAAGGCCCTTAAAACAAAACACCTTATTCTAACATTTAACTCATTAAAATTACATTCGTTTGTAAATGCTGAGTATATTCGTTTCTTTATCAAAGAACATACTCCTAACCTTCTCAGTTATTTCCAGTGTCAGCATTTCAGACATTCAAAAACTTTTGGCCCCAGATAAACCACCGGTACTTGTTGTGTAGAAGTATAGCTTGTGCCATAATTGCGATGAATGTATGTATACATATAGCATATAATACATCTATGGAGAGTGTGCTAATTTTTGTTGGCAGGAGTACACTACATTTTTCAAAAGGCTGTCCTCCATTGTAATAGGAAAAAATATTATTTCTACTAAAATATTTAAAAAAAATATTCGGAATTTAAAAAAGAAAAATTGATTTCGAAACACTTTTTACTAGAACAAGTCTCGCTGCGGCAATAAAAACACAATCAATTGCACTATTTACTCCAATCAATTCAGTTGATATATCTTCGTCTCTAAAATTTACAATGAACGAAATGTAGGAAAAGGGATTAAGAATCATGAAGGTTTCTCAGCTTGATGTCCCAAATTCTGCAGCTTAGAAATTGATAAGTCTAAAATTCTAAAATCAACAAAAATGACAGCATTTTTACAGATAAAAATTTTGAATTATCTGTTGTAGTTAATTTTTTAATGACTACTGCAGATCTCACTGACTGGAAAACCGTTAATAAAAACAAGAAAAGACAATAAGAAAACTCATGCATAAAGTGAATAAGTCGAAATAAAATCTAAATTTTATAACATACCTTATTACCTAACATCAGATTTTGCTTCAATGGAGGTTGGTGATGTTCCTGTGTCCACAAAGACTGCAAATTTAAAAAAAATGCCCATGTTATATTTATCTTCGTAAATCCCGACTCAGAATGGAAATCTTTCCAAAGGACCAAACAATCATGCATTACTGTGAAAATGAGTTTGAACGAAATGTATTTGAAGTAGTCATAGATTATGGGCAAAATGATACAACTGGAAAAGTAAAAATTACAGGCATTTTTACTTACCATTATGATAAATACGGGCATTTTTACTTACTATTATGATAAATACGGGCATTTTTACTTACTATTATGATAAATACGGGCATTTTTACTTACTATTGTGATAAATACGGGCATTTTTACTTAACATTATGCCAAGTAATGATAAGTAAAAATGCCTGCTTCCATCTCTAGCTATTCTGATAGAACAACTTTGAAGAAAAAATTCAATAACCCGGAGATAAACAAAACTATGGTAATTATATTTTCTTCTCTCAAATGGAAAGAAAATCCATTTTTAAATATTTTTTTATGTTTCTCTTTCTTTAAACAATTTAACCTTTTTTTAAAATTTTCATTTTCAAAGCAGTTTTGTTGGAAAACTTCTTTTGGTTTTACATTTTACAAATTTTTGGTTTATTTTTTAGTTATACAACAGCTAATTTTAAAACTCAGAGACCTAAATCGATTTGATTTGATTTAGTATAGTTTAATGGTGAAAAACTATTCCCATAATGCTACGCCTAATGTATGGTAGGGAAAATGAAATCTGAGATTCCCTTGTCACTAAGTCTTTAAAAGCGAGGTTTATAACAGAAATATTTATCGACGGAATTAAAAAAATAACAATCAAAAACTGAACTGTTCTGGGAGTAGAGCTAAGGCGACAAGCCCATCAAGACTTATTGTCCGTATTTAGAAACCATTCTAAGAATTCTGGTATCATCTCTTTCCATCAATCGGAGGAAGAAGATAACGACTTAAAAATGAATTCCGATTTTTCAGCAACGCCATATATTTCTATCAGTCACATTACTAAAACGATACTTTGATTATTTGAATCCTATCTACTTGAAATAGTAGGTTTTGAGATTCATTAGACCAAGAAACGTTTCTGTAATTATTGCTTACCAAATTTGGAGGTATTAGGCTCTCATCAACAGTTTCAATAAAAATAAAAGTAGGGGAACTAGAGACTAATTGAAACGGTGCTTATGTTCTTAAAAGCATTGTCAGTTCCTTGATTATAAATGCTTTAATGTTTTATGACTATTCACTCATTGTATGCACCAAAAAACATTCAGTAATTTTGTTGAATTTTGAGCCAGAAATATTTCTTGAGTAATAATTAACTGTTAAAATTTGCTTGGAGCATGTGGTTAAATTGTAACAAACGTAGGGCAAGTAATAACAATAAAAATGGTACTATTCAAAAATCTTTTTTCATTTATCTTTCTTTAATAATTTAAGTATAAATGACTTGAGGTGATTATTATCATTAATTGGCATAGTGAAAATAAATAGTACCAAGCAGTTTACAGAAAAATGAAGATTACTGACTCAATAAATAAAAGGTAAATTCTCCTCTGAGTTGTAATTAGCACAGAAATATGGCAGAGTATTCTTTCTTATATGTTTTACGTGTGTCCTATTTCACAAATTATGTATTGAGCCCATTTTTCTTCATCAAAATTGCTGTACGCATCTCCGCAAGCTAAGCAAATCTTCATTTCTATTTCAGAATCTATATCTGAATTCAAAGTCATCTTCTTCATCCCTTTTTCTTAAATTTCCCTTTGACATTTTTTGCTTAGTTTTCACCTTGTAATGCTCCTTTAAGCTTTCATTTCTTGTTAATTATGTCATCATAAATTCATAACTGCTTCCTCAGGTGCATCGGAAGTGGTCTTAAGATAGAATATTCTGGATAAGGGGTAGTTATCTCCTTTGAGAATTAAGTTTCGAACATAAATATAATTGATAAAACTCCAAAAATAATTGAGTTTATGTCTTTTGAGAATAAAGTATCGAATATAAACATAATCGATAAAATTCCACAAATAATGGGAGTTATCTCTATTGAGAACAAAATATCGAACATAAATATAATAAATAAAACTCTAAAAATAATTTTTTGTCTCTGTTAGGGCGGGGGAAGAGAAAACGAATGACTTTTCTACTTTATCGATGACATCCGATAATACATATATCTATAATTCCAACCGGCTGAGCATCTGCCGCTAACATAATAGGTTATTCACAATCGAAAGGGACCAGTATTCTTTCTCTGGATATTTCTTCAATAAGATTAAGAAAAGCCTTCTCCTATTCTTTTATCAAAATTTCTGAAATTGAAGAAGTTTAGTTAAGGGACTGGTAGAAACATGAGGTAATGGTAGAAATATCTGGTATGAATTTAGATTAGCAAGTAATCATGCCCCCAAAATTGGCGAAGTACTTGATAATTTCTTGGTTATTACATTCGTATGATAGCCTGAACTTTTGAGGTGATCATGATTCATTGTTTCCTATTGCATGACCTTGATTTTGTGTTTGAAGAAACATATTCTATTTGAAATTTAGGAATAAATCGTAATCACGTAAATTTTCTAGACAAGCAAATAAGCTTCTTGATCATTTATTTTTAGTTTTACAATTGACTACAATATTATTGAAACATATTACATTTTTTGGGGAGTAGTATATGGATGCCTTTATAGAATTCTAAAATACACTAAGAATATTCACTAAAATCATATAAGATGTCAAAAACACTTCATTTTTGAAATTTAAAGCTCAAAAATACAGAGGACATCATTTTTCAAAAAAAGATTTTCATTTTCATTTTTTTTACATTTGTGGCTTAAAAATGAAATGTTTTTGGCATTTATATAATTTTAGTAAATATTTATATCGTATTTTAGTGTTCTATAAGGATACCCATATACTACTTTGGTAAATTACTCAAAATTTGATCAATGACCTATTTAAAATTAGATGGGTCAGTTTTATTTCCAAAATTACTATTATTTTGCATGACTCGTTATCTGTTTATTTTGTATGACTTCAAATGAATTAAAATAGTTTGGATGCTGCTGTTTACTTCACCAATATAAAAATGAAGATATTCTTAAAATCTAAAACCCAAAATTACAGAAGAAATCATTTTTAAAAAAAGGATTTTAATTCCTTTTTTTTACTTTTGTGGCTTAAAAATGAGTTTGAGGAAACACTTTGGATGCTGCTATTCACTTCATCAATATAAAAGTCCAGAGGAAACCATTTTTTAAAAAAGATTTTCATTTTCATTTTTTTAAACATTTGTGGCTTAAAAATAAGAAAATGAGGTGTTTTTTGACATTTATATTATTTTAGTGAATATTTATATCGTATTTTAATGTTCTATAAGGATACCGATATACTACTTAAAATCTAAAGCCCAAAAAATAGAGAGGAAATCCTTTTTTAAAAAAGGTTTTCATTTCCATTTTTTTTTTTTACATTTGGGGCTTAAAAATGAGGTTTTTTTTTGACATTTAAATAATTTTAGGGAATATTTATATCGTATTTTAGTTGTCTATAAGGATACCCATATACTACTTTGGTAAACTATTCAAAATTTGATTAATGACTTATTTAAATTTAGATGGGTCAGTTTTAATTCCAAAGGTACTATTATTTTGTATGACCTTAAATGAACAGAAATAGTTTGGATGCTGCAGTTCACTTCACCAATATACAAATAAAGATATTTTTGAGTCGAATTTATATTATAAATTAGAGACTATTTATCACTGTCGATTATCTTTATTGGATAGTTGATGTTAATAAACAGATCATTAATTCAATTTTTGTAATCTGCCTCAAATCGAGATTTCCCTCCCTTTTAGGAATTATAATTTAAGGTAATACCGAATCTCTTGTAATTTGACTGATTTTAATATTATTTCAGGTACTTTGAAAGAATAATTCGGGACTGTCAATTTTTCAAGTTTTAAATGTTAGAACTTCATTAATAATGTAATTAAAGTCAGTTAATCCAATTTGATATATTGCTTCTTTGATTCAACTGCTCTTAATGCTGTGAATAAATCGTGTTCTTAGAAAGATATCAGCCACTAATATATTTTTCGAAATGATGAAATACTGCATTCACAAGCAAGAGTAAATTCACAAGCAACACTATCACTTCGTAAATCGGCAATTTAATTCAAAATAGAATTATCCTGTTTTCGATAGGCCGATAAAAAATAATTTTATGAAACTAAGGAATTTCTACTTCGTCCTAAATGATTTTCCAACACCTTCAATTAATCATCATTCGGAGTTTATGCAGTTACTTAAGCCGTTAAGCATTCATTTGCTATTCCGCCGATATTGAGTAATATTAGAGCCCTTTCAGTTTTATTTTGAAAAACACCTTTCATCATTAAATAATTTTTGAAACATTGTATTTTATAACTGAATTTTTCTTCCTTAAGTTAATAACTTTCACTTGGTTTAGTATGAGAAATGTTTATAAGTGGTGTTTCTTTAGAAAAAGTTCTGGCTTATCATTTAATAATAACCGCTTAGTCAGCAATTTTGGGTTTTGATTCATAGAAACGATTGATGATTTAAATTGTTCCGCATCCATCATGAATTGATTATGAAATATCGAAACTACATTCTAATGATTTTTAAAATGCAAAGCACTTACCCCGTCGCCAGAACGGCAGGGAATTTAATGTAACAGCCCTTGTATTTTGAATTCATGAATGGTCTATGCTTTATAAATATCTATTTGTTATGCATTTTAAACCCAATTGTATTAGTTTGGCTGATATTTACATGCAAATTTTGACGTTGTTGAGAAATGATGCATCAACATATTGATTTCTTGATGAAATTCGTCAATAATAATGTTGTGTTGCTGGTTCTAAAATGTTAATAAAACAAAGATTAAGGATAGTCTAGATGTTCAATTTACTTTTTTAGGAAGAATGCAACTGTTTCGCTCATATTTTTGCTTTATAATAGTTATCAAGTTTAGCAAAGAAATGAAAACCACATTTTAAAACTTGATAAACATAATAAATACATAGATGCTTTTTCTTAACGAAACCAATTAGCTTTCATTAAATCAAATTTGCGAGACAAGTTTTCCCCATTAACTATCTGAGAATGAGCAGTTGATCTCACTTATCTTTACGGCTTAGATTGAAGGAGATGGCGTAATAGCAGGAGTCATAAAAAGTCTGTTTAGTGAAAATTCGGATAAAATTTTTTATAAGCCACTGCGTAACACGCTTGTTACTGCCTGCCACTAATAATTAGCACCCCCCTCTCGAATGTTTTTAGCTTTTAAAATTCTGACATGTAAACTCTATCATGTTAAAGGCTTTGAATATAGTTTGTAATGCCATAGATTTGTGCATAGTTTGTAAAGTAATTGATTTGTACATAATTCATATCCTCCTGTTTCTTATAATGACCCGATACTAACTTTTTCATTAACATTTTTTAGTACAGAGTTTTCCTTTACTTGACGTTTCTTATTCCAATGCTGTTTACTAAATGTTTGATCTTTTGTCAAGAGAAACGACAAAAATGCTTACAATATAATAGAATCGTGACTCCATAATTAATGTGATTTCACTTACATTTTATTTATGAAGCACTTCAGTAATTAAATAGTTCAATAGCTCAAAAAAAAACAACAGAACATTCTTTTGATATTTTGCAGTCCAAAAAATAAATCAAAGCATAAATAATTATTTACCAAAAACAAGAAATGATTTACTACTACGGAAAATAAATTATATCATTGTTTTCATGTTTTCTGGAAAATTAATTTACATCATCTGCAGGTATTTTTAACCATTGAGATTTTAAAACAAATTCTCAAATGCTTGAGAGGATACATCCGAAAGCAGAGGTTTCCAACATCATCTGATTTAATGGTTTCATTGAAACAAAATGATCAAATTATTATTAACATCTTATCTGAACCCTTCATACGTATAAATCTCATATTCTCATAGCTTCTAATACAAAAATGTGAAACAGAATTAAAATACTAGTTATTTTTTTAAAAAAGTATATTTTTTTCAAACTTTGTGACAATTTCCAAGTAACGGATCAAAACAATTTTCAAATGCTCTTTTTGAACACAACTCAGATTTGTGGATCAATATTAGCAGAGAAGAAAGGATTTTATTTTTCTACTTTTGAGAATCATTTCTTTCTTTTGCCCCTCATCTTGTCAAAATATCGGGGAAACATCGTGGATCATCATGAGATCAATACGCGTAAAATAGGTTACGTCCAACAACTAAGAAGTTCTGAACAAAAGTTTTTGCTGCAAATCCAATTTTTTACTTATTTTAAAGGAAAAGAATGGAATTAACTTTTATTTTATTTTTGGATGCTCTTTAATTTAAGCAAATTTCTTGCAATTTTTGAATATGCTTATCATGAAGCATGTTTTTTAACATGCTGAAATGAAACTTGAATACAGCATTTCATTTGAATACATTAAAGTGCTGAATAAATCCTTATTACAAAAAATGTTGAATCTCGTGAAATGTATTTTATCATGAGTATTCTGCATTTTGACGCTAAAATTTATTATTTAATAAAAAAACATTTTTTCTTCCTTATCTGAAATATTTCTTTGCATATTTTTAAATTGCGTAAATGGAATACACTGGATGTGTTATATTTTAGAAAAATAAAAGAAACATCTATAGATTTTAACTTTGAAAACGGAAATTTAATAAATGCATGAATTTTTTTACCCTTAAAGAACATCATCATTTTAAACACTTAGTAAAAACGGTATTATAAATATAACAATTTAATTTAGTATATTTTAAAGTGTGGCTAGTTAAATCTTTTAATGTAGAATTAACAATCAATACGAAGGTGGTTCAAAAGATAATTTAAGAAATCCTCTGAAAAAAAAAAGTCTTATTTAAGAAATAAAAAAAAGATAAAGGAAGAAAGATACTGTCATTTATTACTTTTACACATAGTTACTAAGACTGTTGAGGCATTAGTACTACCTATATACCAATCTATCGGAACCGACGTAGAAGAAATTAGGTTCTAGGTCGCAATTCCAAATAACAACGACTTCTGGAACTTCGGCATCAATTCTGAAATAGCGACCTATTTGATGCTTCTTCAACGGTCTGAAGGGAGGAAAATCGCTCAGTTAGAAATACGGATTATATGGAGAATATACCAATAGATTTCACCGAAATTGTTTTGCCAAATTTTATATAACGATGACCATGTGTGATTGAACGTTGTCCTGCAATAAGCGGACCCCTTTCAACTGCAGTACAAGACGCTTCCTGCGAATCACCTTAATTTATTTACAGCTTCAGTTGTCGACAATATATCTGTCAATGCCGCCATCTTTTAAAGAAATATTAGAGCTCTACACTGCAACTATCTCTGTCTACGAGTAGTGTTTCACTGCTGAGAATATCTACCATATTTATACATAGAATTCAATTTAAGAGGAATTCGTCGAGCTTATGTTGCCTTACTTTCTAAACCAAGCACGTAAATATAAAATTTAGAAAATAAGTGAAACTTATTTGAATTTATAAAAAGGTTCGACAAAATTATTAATACAACAAATAGCAAGTAAATAAAAAAGAATACAGCAAATGCAAAACAAAACAAAAATAAGATTTCTACAGAAAATTTACTTAAGAAGTAGAATTTTAATGGTTAAAAGGATTACTTTTTGAATTCAAAATTAATGAGAATAATAAAAAAAGGGATTTCAGAAGATTGGCATTGAAGAATAAAGATCTTCAATGTCAAAATAGTATTAAATCATCGTGCTGGTATTGCTGCATGATAGCTAATAACCTAAGACAGATTTGGTCAAAATCTGGCTCTAAATAATGACCGTCATTAATTTTTTACTGTTAACGTAACAGCAAACTGAGTAGATTCAGAAATATTTAAGTTTTATTAAAATTTAATAAATCGAGTTTCTCGAGTCGAAATTCATTTTTGGTAATAACAGTTCAGTATATTTTTTTAGATCGAAAACTCACTTTCCTTTTTCATATTCAATATTTGTGGATGTGAAAAAAACCTTAAGCACTCTGAAAATTCCCTCTAAAACTTCTTGGAGGGGGGAGATCGAATTTCCCTACTCCACTTCCTTACTCGAACTTTCCTACTTTGTAAGTGGTTATTTTTTGCTCTTATCGACTATGGATGTATTGTGTATGGATCGGTTCGTCTTAATGTTTTGCTCCAACTGAACACTATCCCTTATATGCCTTGCGAATTTGTTCAGAAGCCTTTTTAGCATCGACAATAGAAAATCTATATAACACATGCCATCACTCATGCTTGAATTAAGAAGTAAAAAGTATCCACCTTACATTTTCTGCACTCTCAGTTTAATTCGGATTAACCTTTACGCGACTTAACATTACTTGTAGGTATTCGAAGACGTTATGACTAGGGTTTAGGTGAAAACCAACTTTTTGAAAAACCGGTTTTCGAATTTTTGTCATAAAATAGAATAGAGAGAAATGTTTTCTCTAAGTTATATAAAAAAATAAAAAACGAAATCAATATCAAAGCCTCTCTCTTTATATATATATATATATATATATATATATATATAATTAAGAATGACATATACATATTATTTACACAAAATAGCGAAAACTTAAATAAAAATTTTGAATAATATTTTTATTAATTTCACTAATTTTAATTTCTATTAAGAAAATAGGATTTTAAAAAACATAAAAATATTGACTGAACGATGACTAAGTCTTGCTCTTATTTTTGACACAATATTGCCTGAAATTAAAAATACTCGTTCACTAGCTACTCAGCTTGTTTTTATAATTTTCATGGCGTCAAGTAACAAATCTACGGTTTTTGTTCTTTTATTTTTTGCCTCAAATAATGAAAATGCAGCTTTCAGTGTCTTTGGATTGTAAGTTTTTCTTCAGAGTTTCAAAGAAACTTATGAATTAATTTTTTTCATTGCTTCTTTTAAAAAAGAGAGTTACTCTGAAGAATACTTTCTTCGACTTCATCTGAAACGGCTTCCATTTAAGAATTTAGAAATATCCTAGACAATGTCTTTCCAGATAACTTAATAATTTCGGTTTTTGAAGCTAAAGAAAGAACACTAGATTTCCTCACTGAACAAGAAATGTTTTGTGGATTTTGTAAATACAACAAAAGAGTTGCCAATTCTACTTGTCTTCCTTTTTGAATTCATTTTTCTAAAGCATATAATAATTTCAAACTTATTCAGTTAAGTTTATTTGTCCCAGACCGATAAACTTAATTTTTTTTGAAGAATTGGAATATTTAGGTGTTTTGGAAAACCGGTTTTCATTCTTTAAAAACCGGTTTTTGAATGTGACAAATTACATAAAGAACCGATTTTTTAAGACTGGGTTTGAAAAACCGTCAAACCCTATTTCCAATAAATAAATATAAGAAGTTTTTTTTTAAGAATAAAGAATTCTTTGTGCATAAGGATGAATTGTTTTCCATTCATATTCTAGTGTAATTGATTTTCTCAAATTCTCATTTCTCAGTTGATTCATTGTTATTTCCTCATTCATTCTCATTATTATACTTTGCATTCTTATTTGAATCGTGTTCTTTTGTTTTTTGATGAAACGGTTATTTTATAATCTGGTATGAGATTGAACTAGTATATGCTTGAAGCAGTATGGATAAAAATAGTCTTGCGTCAAATTTTGTAATATTGATGCTGCAGAATATGCAGTTTTAATAATTTTACATATTTCTTATGCAATATTTGCCCTAATTTATTAGTTAAGCAATCTCATCACTTTTAAACTAAAGAGGAATGCAAAATCTTACTTCACTTTTAAATTAAGTAGGCATTCAAAAACTTATATTAAGAAATTTTGAACTCAGGAGATCATAATTTTTGCCGACCTTAAACATACTAAGGTTGATATTAATCATTAGTTTATAAAGTATTGTCTGATAAAGATATTTTTTAAATTATCAAATTTGAAATTTCTTTGCATAAATTGTTTAGTGTTTCAATCCTCTTTACTTGTATAGTTTCCTTTGTTGCCATTAAAATAAGATAATTTTCAATTTCAATACAAAGTCCAAAAGAGAAAAAAAAATTAGGCGTAATAAATCCCTTATTTTACAAAATAGTGTCCGATTAGGATATTAAAACGCTATACAGAATCTCTAACTGCATTTAAAAATTAGTTTAATACCTGTTTCTGAACATCTGTATTTTCTTTTGTTTTAAAAGATAATCAAGCAATTTTCAACCATTATGTAGCGTCCCGAAACATGAACGGTGCCTTCAGTTTTATCACTCCTTTTCGACCTGATTCGGTGACTTCGACTATCAGCGATAAAACTATTAAATTCAGCTAATGGCTTCTTGCACATTCAGACACTGTAGACAGACACACGCGGAATCCTTTCTTTTATGTTTAGTTTTTACAGTTTTATTGATTGTGAAAGATTGCTTGGGCCGGATACTGCATTTAACATTAGAACTCAGGTATACTAAAGAAACTCATAAAACTAAGCTGTTTAATGCAGAAACCTTGTCTAACAGGCTTTAAAATCGAATTATCACGAAACCTTGTCTTGTAATAAATCTTGTTTTTGAGCAAAAATCTGACAAAAGCATGCTCGATATTATGCTGCGTCAAGTTTAAAAAGGAAATTTAACATGTTTGAAACTTTTATTAAAGGTAAATCTCATTTATTTTTTCTGTTTACGAGATTTGGTATAAAATGAAATATTCATGCCCTTTTAAAATCATTTTCAATTATTAATGATATCACAAACAAATAATGAATTTAAAATACAAAGATTTTTATAAAAGAAAATCGTTCATAAGTTCGAGTATATCTCAAGTTTATATTGCACATTTTGGCATGATCAAGTGTGGGTTTCATAGAAAATATATTCATATTTTTCTGCTTTATGTTTTCCTACTTTAATTTTCTTCAGTCTCTTCTTTAATGGATTTCATCTGGATTACATCATCTATCTATGCATATACAGTGGTGGCCAAAATCGTGGACACTTTTGAAAACTTCTGTATTTTCTAACTTTGTATGGTTAAAGAAAAAATAACGTTTCACAAAATCCAAACTCTTACACATCGTTTTACAGAGAATTTAATGCTGATTCCAATACAAAATAGAAAATTAAACATTTGCAAACAAAAAAAATGATTGGCAATAAGTATCGAGATGGGTTAGATGCCGATGATTGCAGCAAGTTATCAGTACTTAGTAGGGGAGCTTTTACTTTTTATTATAGCTTCACACTGATGTTTCATTGAGCTGACAGGATTTTTAAATTCATTCTTCATTATTGCATGATGCCTACGAAGTCATTATTGATACCTTTATTACTTGATGAGCGCTTCATATGTACAAGAGTTTTCAAACGGTGCCATAAGTTCTCGATAATTTTGAGGTCAGGACTATTTCCTGGCAATGCTAAAAATTCAATTCTCTTTATTCTAAACCACTCTTCCGATATTTTTGATTTGTAGCAAGGAGATGAATCTTGCTGAAAAATAAATGGTGCATTGTTGGGAAATAGATCACTGGTGGGAGATGCAAGTTTTAGCTCTCTAATAGTGTCAGCGTATTTTCTTGCACTTAATGTCCCATTTATAACATGAAGGAGACCAATATCGTCTGCTAACATGCATAACCAAAATCATAACGCTAACTGAGTTCTTCAAAAGTTGCCTGAATGCAGTCAGATTTAGTTCTTCGTCTATTCTATATTTTACCTATTTTTGCCATCACTACCGAATAACAACATGTTCGTTTCATCATTCCGTACAACTTGTGACCACTGATCATCTGTCCAATGAACGCGTTCTGTGCCCACCCTATGCCTTCTGCAATCTTTTATTCGCTACTGTAAATTGAAATAAGGAATTTTTCGCTCAATTCTACCTCTTAGTGCAACATCTGATAATTTTCTTCTGATTGTTCTGGAACTGAAATAAATACCAGCATCATTCAAATGGTCGCTGATGACATTTTTCTATTTTGGAGACAGAGTTTTTTCTATTTCTTTGACATCACCCGAATGTGGTGCACCTTTTTCAGTCTTTTCATGCTTTGTTTTATATTGAATTTGTCTCCTGATATCATAAGTAAAATTTTAGAACTAAAGATGTAGTCATAGAACCACCCACCTGCCTTACAATTTCAGCATAAAAAAGACCACATTCATGTAAAACAATAATCTCTCTTTCTAGGGGCCCAATATATTCTTTCATTTGATTTCTTGATTAAAAAAAGAAATATTTACGAAAATTCCAACTGTATATTAAAAAGCTTAAAAAAACTTCTAACTTACAATTTAATTACATAAAAACAGTCTTCCTTTAACAGAAAAATCGCAATAATGGTTTCTTCCAATTTTAAACATGATGTCAGCTTCTGCTAGCAATTAATAACATTTGATTGCTTCACAGAATTTCAGTGTAAGTTAGAAATTATAACCACTGTTTTTCTTATTCAGATTAAAGTAAGAATAACTTTTTTTGTATTACAAATATTTGAATTCTTATTTTGTATTGAAATCAGCATTAAATTCTCTTTAAAATGATATGTAAGAGTTTGCCTTTTGTGACATGTAACCTTTTCTATAAGCATACAAAGTTAGAAAACATAACGACTTTAAAAAATGTTCACAATTTTAGCCACCACTGTATATGCATAGATAGAAGATGTAATCAAGATGAAATCGATTTCTCAAACAAATATCTGAATTTTTATATTAAATTTTCCATAAAAAATCGTTTTATAGAAATTTAAGTTAAATTTATTTCTGTAAATACTGCCTTTTCTGTTTAGTAAAAATATAGGAAATTGAAGAGAAAATAACATAATACATGTTTTTCACAGATTAATCTATTCCAGTACGAAGACAATTCGGGTTTAATAAAGTGATTATATTGTTAATTAACAGTATTTGATCTATTTATTACAGAGATCGAAATGAAATTATGAAATGATTCTGAAACTGACTAAATTGTGCCTAGACACGCACTAGATACTTGGAAAAATTGCAATAGTAGATTATGTAATAAATGTCTTCTACAAAATCCAATACAAAACGGAAAATTTAATGAAATGCCTGTGGAGTTGCAACCATTGGTTTAACAAGAAAGTGTTCAATCGTTTCATTTAACACTGAGGCTTTTTGATTTAAAATGTGCATAGTTCCTTCAGATTTCATTCTCCAGAAAAGATAAATTTACCTTAATAAAACGAAAATATCGTTTAGTCTATTATATTTGAATAGGATGTAATTATTACCTGTATAATGAAGGTAAGATTTGTTTACTTTTTTTGTTCAGATTCAAATCCTAATTTGGATTTAAAAATTTTTGGTGACTCTTCGATTTAGATTTCATGGTATTTGCTTTGATTTTAATCAGACTTTGAAGAGATTTCATTGATCTCACTAGAAGATAAATCTTCTTTAAAGAAATAAACATATCTACTACATTTAATTAATCAATTATAAAAGCTAAAATTATGAAAAAAAGTATAAAATTGATTACTTAATTAAGTATTAAAAAAATAAAAAGAATTATTATAAGCAAAGTAGAAAATGTATTAAATGCCTTTTTACAGATTCAAGTGAACTCAAGAGATAATCAATAGACTTGAATGAAATATCTGATCAACTCGTAGTTAATTGCTGAAAGAAAAATTGCACCGTTTGCATACCCTGACTTTAAGCAACGAAGAGCTCCGATCACGATGTTGATCAGATTTCCCTTTGTTTGTATTTTGTTTCGTTGGAGGATGAGAGAGAGATATCTTTGGGAAAGAAAGCATTCTTCTTTGAGCTCTGTGCATCGTCAAAAGCGAAAAGTGTTTCTCTCATGGATTTTTTTGGCAATAGGTGGGAAAAGTTGTTATATTGCAACTGATAGAGGAAACTATGCCGATGCATGCTTTTAAATCTGAGCTCATCGTTCATTATCAAATTACGGCGAAGTTGAGGGTTTCTGAGATACGAAAGAGGAACTGGCCTTTAATTTATCAGTCCAGAAATCGGGCAGGATAACTTTAGAAAAGTGGAGAGATTGGTCTGATCTCTATTCTTAACTTTCTGGTTTGCAAAGAACTTTGAAATTCAATGGAATTTGAAACAATATTCCTACAAACTGTGTTATGCTTTACAGAACAATATGAAATTTAGATAGTTGCTGTAAAAAAAACTTAACCACAGCAACGATGTAGAAAACTTATGTATTTTGTCTTTTAAATTTATCAAATGGAATAAAATATTAAGAATTAAGTCATTAATTTTTTTGATACAAAATCAGGGACATCATTGGAGAACATGTTTTAATGGAGATTCTATATTCTTAATACTGAGTATGCTTGGAAATAAAGAAAAATAAACCCAAGACTGATGTTACAAAATCTAGAATTAGTCATTTTATTCTTTCTGTACATTGTATTGAAAGAATTAATAACGCTGTTAAAAATATCAAAATATGTATTTTAAAATTAAGTTCTGGTATTTAAATGCTTAATCTAATTATATTTCTTATCTAATTTCTTATTTTTTTACAAAAGATAGGTGATTTGATTCTCGTCTCTTTGTCTAGAGTTTTTTCTAGGTGATTGATAAAGGTTTGAGTAGTTATCCATCAAAACTTATAAATAGATGCAAATTGAAATTGAATATTAGGCCCACGTTGTGTCACAGAAAATGCTATTATTAAAATTAATTTACATTAAGAAAATTTTATGAAAATGCATTTTTCTTTACTAATTTTTTTGTTTTAATCATTTTTTTTACTTTTATTTCCGAGTTCCTCATTATAAATAGCATGGAATCATAATCTCTAGCAAATGTCGCAGTTGGCATCAAATCGGTATTTAAGTAAATTAATATATATAAGGATAATTAAGTTCTAAAAATATTATTGGAAGTGCGAATTTCATATCTCTAGAGCACCAAGAGATATGTGAAATTCCATCTCTACAAATTTGAAAGAAATTAAGTTGAAGTGTTTTAATAAAAATGATACCAAGGAGTTGCGAGTTTTCTTTCTTTAATTTTATGTTTTATTTTCTAGATTTTTAATAATTTAAAGTTAATGGAAGCTCTAGTGATTTTTCCGTCAAACCATAGTAATTTTTTAAATATTAAATTGCTAAGTAAATTTATGTTGCTTTCATTTTCATTTTCTTTGTGAATGTTTGGGAAAATTCTGGAATAAGAAAACTGCTTTCACATCTATTTCATAATTAATATAAATGAAAAGTTGGGATGGGAATTTCTTTTTTTAGAAGCTGATTTTCATGCGCAAAAAGGAGTTATGATTTGGATAATATTAATCCCCAAAACGCTCTGATACAAAATATCAGCTGAAAATGGAAAACTAATTTTCAACTCTTTTCTCAATGACTGTGTTACTTCCGCACTTTTATAAAAATGGAAAATTTTAATGAATGTAAGGGAGAGAGTTGTTCCTATTATTGACTGTACATTTGACCATTTTTATCTATGATGGCAAAATGTAAAAGTTTTTGTGTTTATTTCAGATATTAACTATTCATTGTTTAATTTAACTTTTTGCTAGTTTAAAGAAATGCCCACTTAAATTAGCAAAAATATTTATATGAATTCATTATTAAAAAGTAATTATTACAAGTATAACCTTTTTTCTCTCAGCATTTTTTGACAGAATTAAGAAATAATATTAGAGTATGCATACTATAGGCAGACTAATAATCTTATTTTGTGTTATCTTTGCTTCTGTTTGAATTCAAACTCTATCTTTGAGTTTTCTATTCTTAACCAAAAATCAGTTATAGATTAAATGTGAAACTGTATTATGTTGTATCTTTGGGCCCCATCCCATTTGGTCTGATTAGAAGGACTGTATTTCTTATTTATAGGAACTAATTCATTCAAAATCATTTTCTCAGCTAATGAGAAAGAACCGTTAGGGCACACTATCGTTATTCGTCCATGGTCACAAGGCCTCCTGCAAGTAAATTTCATTGCCCTCTTAAAAACTATAGGAATAGCTGGAATTAAATATATTATGGGAATCTGAAGTAATTTTTTTCTTCTTTTTCTTTTTTGGACTGGCAGTTTAATCTTGAAAGAAAGATTAATTTAAATATTTTTGAGTTTTACAATTACTTCCATCTATCATGTCCCAAAGATATTGTGCTATATATCTTAATCATAAATGATTTATCTACTTTTAATCAACATTTTTTCCCTACGAGATTACTTTTG
>JAPMOQ010011580.1:1226248-1237700 GCA_026543055.1 Argiope trifasciata
TACTCTAGATAGAAAGATGGATCCAATACTCGGTGGAATCGAGTTTCAAACTTCCACCTCTTTGATACCATCAACTTAATCAGTGTGAACTGGATGAGATCAATTATGATATGAATAATGAAGAGCTGCACTGCAATACTGTAGCATTTCGATTGATATTACCATTACATGCACATCAGAAAACTCAGCCTGGTAGCTTTAGTGGTTTCCTTACAAATCAAAACTAACAATAGATTGCTCTATGAATTCACGGAGTGATAAGCCAAAATTCTTAAGAGAAAATATCGGCAAAGCGCGTCTGCTCTAGATAGAACTGATTTTGAAAACAGATAAAGAAAAGGAAAATCGGTAAAGTTCCAGAAATAACTTAAAAGAAGATTATCATTTTACAAACGCAAGATATTATTTTGTTTTCCTTCAACTTCTCCCCCATTTTCAGATTCTCAAACAGATTCCATTATTTTTATACAATATCTGTTGCAATCTAAATTATAATGCATTTTTGAGGTTCAATATCTTAATAAAATCTTGTGCAATATAGTAATTCATATTATACTATTGGTATCTTACGTAAAAAAAGCACTTTCTATTATTAAAGAATGTAATGTAGGATTTGATAAAAAATATATGTAGGAATGTTAACCTAAAACTTAAACAGAGCCTTCGGCAAATTGGTATGTTGTAAATTAAAACTGTGTAACTATCTAGAAAAATGCTAGTATAAAGCTTGGAAACAATTTATTCAGGTCTTCGAATAGTCCATTCCGTTTACTCACTAGTAATGATCGAAAGTGGGGCAGAATTTCCTTTATTCGGGTCACGTGAGAGAGATTAGCACGCCTCTCTCAATTTTCATTTTTCATTCTGAACTCTTTTATCTCACTTTGTTGTTTCCGCTCTACTAAACGGTGGCCCTTGTCAGACAGCTAATGTCTTTCCTTAGCGACATCTTTTTCTAGACGAATCACGACGAGAATTGTCCGTTTCTAACTGTTACAAATCATGCTGGTTCTCATTTTTCATTGTTAGCTAGCTTCTATGGGATTCCTCTAATCGATCCGCACTTTGACATATCAAATGAATAGAAACTGTGCAACTGGAAAGTTACTACATTGATATTTTTTTTTCATAGGTAAAAGCAAAACAGCAATGCACATATAAGCAGTAATAGATATGAAAGTTAAGGATTTGGGTGGAAAAATAAGTATTTATGGATTCAATAGAAGATGCTTCTTCTTGATATTTACAGATTATATCTCGGCAAATTTTGATTTAAATTACTCGATATGATTCTTGACAGTTGGAGTCATCAAATTCATTGATATAATGTTTTCGGAAAATGAAGTCTTCTGAGATTTTATCTAACAATCAATTGCAACTAATGAATGATACTAAAAATACAGAAAATGATAATAATGAATTGATATAAAACGAATTCTTTACAGAATTTAATCTGTCTGTTTGGATGAGAAAATTTGACCCAAGGACTACATTTCGTTAGGGTGAGTTTAAGTATTTCAGAATTCATTTAAGGTTGGAGAGGAAATTTTGTAACTTTGTTCCAGGTGAAAGTATGACCTTACGTTTTCAAAATTCAAATGATAATCAATGCGATATAGTTTGATATATCAAATGTTAAAAGAAATTTCAGTCAAAAAATTGAGTCACTCGATATTTTATCTAAAATTAAGAATAAATTGGCTCTTCAAATTCATAGGAAAAAGAACTGAAATAAGACAATGACATAAAACATTTGCATTAACATGCGCCTTCAGATTTCTATTCATTTAGCTCGAAGAAGAACTAATTAAATAGTTGTTGTAGTTATTTATGGCACTTTACAAGCCTGCTGACAGTTATCTGTCAATGATTTAACCCGAAATGTGCATCGTATTTTCAGTAGAACCAACAATACGAATTAGCTATTTCATGTATCACATTCGCTTGCACAGCCTCTTTTCACAGGGGAGGGGACATTCATACACCTTACCAATAGAACACAGAAGAACAACAATACCCGAATCCGGGACAGATACACTACCCCTAAGCCAGGATGCCGGCCCATAAATCGGAATAAGTTTTAATAATGCTGTTGATATAAAATTTCTTTTAATTTAGTCTTTTACTGTTTAAACTCAGGAGTTTTATGATTATAAACTGGATTTTCAAAGTAGCACCAATATTTGATATGTTAAAATTTTTATTTTTTATTTTTTAGAGTAGGGTCTATCAGCTTTCAACCTTTTAACAATCGAAGGAAGTAGGAGAGTTCATGTTGTTAGTAATAGTCAATTTGAAACTTTAAATTGATCCCACCATTCTTTTGCCACGATTATTTGGTTCTTTGGGCTAAACATTCTTCTTATTATTATTCAAATTATCTTTTGCTGAACATTCTGAATGTCTTAATTTATTAGGATTGGTTTATCCAAAAATAGGATTATATAGTAATTACTTCAATATCTTCTAAAGCAAATGACAAATTTGTTAGAGTTGTGCAGTATGCATTAATAACTATGTAATCAGCATTAAAAATTAGAAATTTTAGAACAATTATATTTTTAAAAATCACTTTTGGAATATATTTAGAATATCTTTTCATGACGATAACAATTCCAGGATTAATATTCTGATACAAATCTTAGAGGAAAGGAATTTCAAAGAATGACCGAAAACTAAACAGGATTGAGATATAGATATGACATCAATTTTTTTGTTGCTAAGATTTGAAATTAGGAGTGAAAAATAAAATCAAATTTAGAAAAATAACAAAAGAAACAATAACAAATAAAAACAATAAAAGCAAAATTTAATTGAGGAATTTTGTTTTTATTGAAACGAGGATGCATAAGTTCATGAAACCGTAGCTAATTTTAAATGATTTTGATTATTCAAGAGAAAATATTAGTCTATTCGTTTTCACATTAATTCAATTTCTCATTTAAAAAATGTCAAAAACTTTACTTTTAGTTTCTTGGTTACTGTCAATTTTTAGAAAGATTTTTCTGTTACTTCTTTACAGCTAATACGATGTTCTCATTTATAATTTTTTTTAAACCTTTATTTTCTTTTTTACATTTATCTCAGATGACAATATTCTTTTTAGCAATTCTTCGATGAGTATCCATATTTATTACAATTGTAGCACTGTGTAGGTTGTAATTACTTGAAATTCATTTCATACTACCCTGTGCTTATTTTCTTTACTTTTATTATTTTATCGAAGGAATTTTGAGCAACTTAATTTTTATTTATGTTCATGAAGTAATCTTTTCTTGCTTCAAACTTTCTGTGCCTCATTCTGCTGTTTTGAATTATTTATGGCTACCTCGATGTTAAATTTCTCCTGAAATCTATAAAATATGATTTTGGCTTTATTCTTTATAGGTCTCTTAGTTTTAATGTTTCATTTTTTGTAATTTCATGTTTTATTCTTCATCATTCTCATATTCTTTAACTAGTCGCCTTTGGCGACCAGCTGGTTCGCCATGAGTAAAGCGTTCCAAAATTTTCAATTAAATCACATATTCATTGGCCTTGAAGTCATTCCGGGCATTGATTGACCTGAAATTAATATTTTCTTTAAGATGATGGACGGAAAGTTCTAAAAGTACACCTTTTCTTAATAATATTCTTTACTTTTATAAATCAGTCAGTTTTAACCATCGGTTATGCTTCCTAAATATTAAAAAAATTCGATGATGTTGCCAAAATATTAAATATGTTTTTTAAAGAAATCGAGAAAGGGAAAAAAAGTATTAAATTAATGATACAGATATTGCAAACGATTACATAAATATGCCATTAAGTCGGGAATTCAATGCATATCCTGTCTAAATTCAATTAGGTTTACCGTAAATAAAGAAGATTTATTGAGTTAATGATATAGATATTGCAAACGATTGTACAAACCTTTGCTATGCATTTATTTTTTAAAGAAAATATCACATTTTATATTTCTTTTATTTTATCCAGTCACGTGCAGAAAGTTGCATTTCTGTAGATTTATTTTGCGATGATAATTTTTTTTATTTGAACTTCCGGCATTCTTTTATTTTATCTAGTCACGTGCTAAAAAAACATGGTTAAAATATTTCTTTAAAAATTCGTTAAAAATAGAAGCTTAAGTTATACATTAAAAAACTGATACCATTAGAAGGCTAATTTTTTAATCTTTAAATAGATGTAAAAATCATGTTTGTGCGATAATATTTTCGGAAGTTATAGAGGAAAAACGTCGAAATTTCGCTTAAATTTTAATTAATTCAAATTCTAATTAAAAATTCGAAAAAAGGGCTCCGAGGTGCACATTCCGGATCTCCAAGGTATACATGTACCCAAATTTGGTAGCTGTAGGTCCAACGGTCTGGCCTGTAGAGCGCCAACACACACACGCGCGCACACACACACACGCGCGCACACACACACACACATTGAGCTTTATTATAAGTATAGATTAGGCTTTTTTGTCTCCAAAAATTCCCGATTTCAATTTAGCAGGATCAATTATTAACAGGAATTTTAATTTTTGAAGACTTTACATGTTACTATTTTAGGATAAATAAAAGAAATTTGTTCTTTTTATGTATTTTCGCTTCTTACTTTCGTACGCTTCGCAGCATCAGCATAAGATTTGCATGCTCAAACAGATTGTTGTTGCTTTACAAAATATCTCTATCTATTCAAATACTTGGTTCATCAAGAATGGAATTAGCTTTTGTTGTATCAAAATTATATTTATGAACTTGGAGATCAAGCAGCCCTCTCTGGGGGCAAGAAATTAAGGTTTTTCTTGTTAAAAAATCTTCATCTTTTTGAAAGGAAATGTAGAACGTGGTATTTCAAAAAATCTGATAATTCAAGTGCCTCTTTATCTGACAATACAAGAGCATATAAAAATTATCCACATTTTTCATTCAGCAGTTTATTAACACGAAACTAGGGTTATTATACTAGGTACATCATTTTTCTACATAATCTCACTCTTTTTCAATACACTTGGTCCAAGGGTCAACGAGCTTACGTATTCCTTCCAAATAAAAGAATATCGGTTGGTCGTGATACAACTTTTGCACCACATTTTACACGTATGAATCGGATGCAAATCAGCGACCATGCAAAGAATCCTTTAGTTGTCCAAACAAGTGAAAGTCAGATGGAGCTAGGTCTGGGCAGTAGGGAGGGTATTACAATAACTTAAATTTCATCTTCTTGATGGTTTCAATAGTGTGATGAGCCGTGTGTGATCGTGCATTGTCAGGCTACAACAACACTTTCTTCGACAACAAACCTCGGTGTTTGCTGCAAATTGCTGGCTTCATTTTGCTTTCCAACGTTTCACTGTAACTCGCACTATTAATCGTCTAGGATGAATGTCTGACCCTTTGATACCCTTCGACTAGAGGAATCGGATCACTGCTCGTTAATTAAGGATCTCTACTAATGGTTCCTTTGCCTACGGATGTTAGATGTCTAATTATTTCATCAGAGACATTGCCAATGATAATTAGATATATTTCGTCAGATACATTGGCTGACATATTAGTTATATATATTTAATCGAATAGCATTGAGTTGATCCATAAATGTTGTAATTATACTTGTAGATAAGATAAATAGCTTTTATTAATTTTTACCAGGCTTCAGTGCATTTAGATTCCGAATTTGAAAATGTTTTATCACGGAAACTCGTTCATTAGTTAAAAGGTCAGACAGAAAAGGAGCATATTCAATTATTGAGGAAAGTTTCATTTCCTAGAATCATTGATACATACAGATATGTCAATGTATTTAATATTAAAAGATTTAAAAATAATTTTAATTTATCTAAAATAACAAAATATTTGTCATTTGCGTATCATTCACAGCATTGATAGACGCATACATATTCATATTTTATAGGTATTTATGTAGCTTGACATCACTTCAAAATATTTGCTTTCGAAATCCTCAATTTCACTCATATCTTCAGGCAGTTCTACATTTGATGAGTTGAATTAAGAATAAGACTTTGCGCATACATCAGTTGCACATAATAAACCATTTTTCCCCAAAGTATTCAGACATGCAATGAATTTGCAAGGCGAGTTAAACCTCCTTTCGGAAGATATAAAGACTGCTCAACTTAACGAAACTGCCATACCTAAAACACAGGTTCTCCCTATGTATCATCTCTATGTAAATGTCACAGTTTGGGGAAAAATAATACTTTCCCTTTCAAAGATTTTGTTCACAGTAGAAATGCTAATTAACTCGACCTCCCGAAAGACATGTGTTGCCTATTGTGTAGAATTTTTGTTTTGTAAGTGGATAATTCTAGTATCCTCAGCAGGGATTGAAATTGCTGACTAATGTAATTAGAGGAGCACCGCGTTGCGTAACAAAGTTCTCTCCAAAATCCTGATGAGCTGCAAGGCCTGGCCATTAGTTGCCCTGGACTTGACAGTAGAATGAATACAGAAAAAAGTCATCTTGTCTTGTTAAGAGCAGGAAGCCTTTGTGAGGGTGAGACATTTGCCAACCAATGGAGAAGTATCCTTTCAGATAGTGAGGTGAATAGGGTGAAAAAGCATATATTACAATTAGCCCCTAGGGACTAAAGCAGTTTGTAGATCGGGAGATATTTTCCGGCGGATAAGTTATTGTTTGTTTTTAACGAATCGTATTGCTTGTTTTGGCAAGTGAGTGTTGCGATACAAGAGAACGCGGGGCGTTTGTTTATGGCTATATTAAGATTACCGAATGAGAGTTGCATTTTGATGTATTTTAATTTTTTAATTAAATGTATATTTATTAATTTATAGTATGGTTTCGTAATCATTATTGTCCAAATTATTGAAAAAATTGTAGAAAGCTTTCATTGACTTCGAATATACTGCAGTTTTGCATAGATCCACATTTCTTATGAAATGGCGACGTTTATATATATGCCTGGTAATTTGATTATGCTGCTGTTGTAATAATGCATTTAGCGGATATCCCCAATCAGGGCATGCATATGTGAATGCAGGTCGCAAATAGGCTGTAAACATAAGCAATTTCTTGTCCCAAAGTAATTTGGTATTCCAGTCGATTAGGGGGAATTCTTTACACTATTTGGCTCGGAATTTGTTCTTAATGTAAATATAGTATTTTTTCTAAGTGACATTTTGGTCTAGAGCTATGACTAAATATTTTGCTTCTTGAGACCATGGTACGAGTTTACTTTTTAAAATCATTTTGGGGAAATCCAGCTGTTTATGGGTTTTGTGAAACATTACAACTTCAATTTGGGAGGCATTGATTTCTATTTCTCATTTCTGGGACAAATCCTCCAGTTTGAGTAAATGTTTATTTAGCGCGAGCTGTACAAATACTCATTTTTGTTTTTGACTAGTATTGTTTTTTTGTCTGAAAACAAGTATAAAATAGTACTTAATTGCTTGGGAATATCATTTATATTGTGAGAATAGCACAGGTCCCAACTTGGATTCCCTTGCTACTCTTGTTTTAATATTTTTCATGTCTGAGAGTTCGAGTTTGATACTGACTTTAAGATAGTACCGTGATATAGGACTCGATGATATTGATCAAATAGCCTGGAATCCAATATTCATTCAACTTAAAAATGAGAACACTTATCCACACTCGAACAACTGCTTTGTCATTGACAAGGAAGACAACTCCAGTTTTTTTTATATATTAAGAAATCCTTCAAAGATGTATTTGACTACTCTGATGAGTTTAAGAGTGGTTGAGAAGTTTATTAAAACCCAAATTGTTCAGGACACAGAATGTTTTTATAAATTAGATACATGTTTAGGCGTTTTAGAGTGACACTTTCAACAATTTTCCTTAGCGGAGAAAGTAATGAAATTTTCTTATAGTTAGAAAGATTTGTGGAGTCCTCTCCTGGTTTGAAAATCGGGATAATCGTTGCTGTCATTATGGAATTACTTCGTAACTTCAGACAGCAAGTTTGTGTGGAAATAGATGATATTTTTACATTTGTCTCATAAAACACGTCAAAAAACATATGTGAAAAAGTGTTAATAATTTTTGCTTTGACATGAATACAATTGTTGCAAATTAAACGCGTTTTTTTAGTGTTCGCGTGTTTTTAAAGATTTTTATGAAAACATTTTTATTATGTTTAATTGTAAAATTATTTCTAGATATTAATTATGAAAGATTTATTTTTGAAACATAAACAATTATACTTTTATTTTTTTTACATGGGGTGAATTTATATTATGCTTTGCTAATAAAATATATATACCTTTTTTTGTACATTTAAAAAATAGTTAGGCTGATTTGATTGTATAGTACTGAAAATGTAATCTTATTGAATTTTTTATAATCAATTAGTATATCAATGTTCTTAAATATGCTGTAGTGGAACTTGCGCTCAGTCACATTTTCGCTCACTCGTTGACTAATGCTATTTGCGCTCACTTCAGAGGTTTCTTGGTGCTTAATTACCGTTGGATGGAAAACTAACGAGAATTAAGAGTAATTACAGGGAATGCCTGTTTCTTGTTCTGATAAGAAATGATTGATCGTTGAGGGATATTTTTCATCAAATGATCATCTTTTTCCAATGACAAAACTAATTAAGCCTCTTACAGAAAGCGAGAAACCGAGAAATTTTACCTCTTGATTCATTGTTCAGTTGTCTGCTTTTTTTCCTCCTTTACTTTGACAGGATTTTGAGTATGAATACTAATATTGAAATTTTCGAAACATTAAAAGTAAAGCCGTCATCTGTGTATAATAGATAACTTTATCGTAATAACCTTAAGAATGCAATTAGGTGCCGCTATTTTAATGAAAAATTAGGAAAGCATAAAGAATATTTGAAATCAAGATGCAAGATTCTCTCCAGAATCAGAGACGGGTGAAGCGGATGATGATAAGATACGTCGAGAAGTATATAGCAAAAATTACTCGGAGAGTTTGGGAAACCAATGAAGCCGCCTCAAAAATATATCAAGACGAAATCTCTCCTTTTTTTTTCAAAGTAAATAGGAATTTTTTATAGATATGAAATCGTTGAAAATTATATATATTTAAGTACCATTCACGCTTTTAAAAATGTCTATTTTAAAACTGTCAATAAATATTTAGATTGCAGAAAATGCTTTCAATATAGAAATTATAATGTAAATTTCATAATTGTAATTAAATTCTTATAATAATTTGGAAAATACTGTCTTCAGTGGTCGATTGTCAAAACTTTTTTCTATGTTTCTAAATTTAAGACAAGCAATGATAAAATAATCATCAATATTCCAAATTTGTAACAATCAAAATAAAACTATTAATTGTTCAGAATAAAAGCTGCAAATGTATTACAATCGTGAAAAAAATCATATTTATTTTTGCACAAATGTAATTTAAAATAAGTTATTTTATGCAAAATGAAAATATGTATGCATAATTAAAAATTTACAAACAAGGAAAAATATGAAAGATGGTTATGTGTTTAAAGAAATAGTATATAAACGTTTAACTCCCATAATATATTAATATAATAATGCTTTGTGAATATCTTTTTTAAATAGACGCTCTTTTTAAAAGGAATTTACTTCATATGAATAAAGATGTCTAGTTTGTTTTTCCTCATAACATCCAAGTATTACAAATATATGTGAAATTTTAACTGTCTTGTTTATAAAGATTATATCTTCTTTAGTAATTATTTTTAAAAATCTGATTTTCATTTTGAATTAAATAGTTTCTTAAAAATTTTTTTAACAATGTATTTTCATTGACGTAAATCTAATTTTTCCTTTATTATTATTTAGTCTGTTTGTATATTATTACCATGCAAATTTGTAACTTACATCAAATACTGAAAAAATAACGTAATTACTTTCCTGATTGAAATGCAATCAAAAAGAACTTGAAATATTCTTTGAAAGATATGCACAAAGAATTTTAGATTAATCAAATTTTAGAATAACAAATTTTTATAATTGGGATAAATATAAAAGTGCCAAAATGTTGATTCCAATAGTTTTTAATACATCATCTTAGCAGAGTAACATTGCTTTAACATTTCTTTAAATAAGACTGATAATGCAAAAGGAATCGAATCTTTTAAAAAAGATATGCATGAAAAAATGAGATTCCATTGAACATTAGGCACTTAAACTAATAAATATTAACTTTCTTTCATTACTTTCAAAAAATAGGAAGAGAGAGAGAGAGAGAGGACCTCAATGATTTAGGAAGTTAAAAGTTTTCATAATTAAAGTTACGTTAGGTAGAATATTTTAGGATTGATGTTAAATACATTTGCAGCAGCTAAATAATAGCTTTTGGAATTCTACATTTTTTAAGTAATGCATTACTTTGATAGAAAAAAAACCTCCTACAGTCCAAAGAAACAAACAAACAAAAAGTACTGGCCATTTTATCACATTTTAGGAAGTATATTTCTTAAACAAGTATTACAAGTCATGAATTTTAATCATGTAATTAATAGTGTTTGTTACGCCAAAAAATGCCTCATATTTCTAACATATTAAGCACATTTCATGAAAAAAATCTCAAAGAAATTATGAAAATAAAGATATAAAAGGATATTTTCAAGTACAAAATTTGAATATGCGTTCGATACGATACCGAATTTTAAATGCAATACTGAATTTTTAAGCTATGACAGGACATTCTGGCTTTAAATCCTGATTTCAATGATACAACCATACAAATTAATAAATTGTCAGTAATTAGAATGATTAATGCATTCTACACAATGTTCATTCGGTCAAGCATCGTTCTTCACAATTTTGTACCTTAAGAATGGTTCTAAATATTTTCAAAATAAGATTATTTTGCTGTTTAAGAAATGAGTTATTATAAAGTATATTTTTAAAACAGCAGAAATAAGGGAAAGCCTTACTCACCGAAGTATTTTTAATGAAGTAGAGTAATAATTATAATTTTAGTAATGAAGTATCAGCAAAAGATTTTTTAAAGTTTATATATCTTCCAAACTTGAAAAATTTTTTTGAGGAACATACTTTTCAGTAGAATGAAACACGGTTTATTAAAACTGAGTGATTTATTCAAAGAAAATGATTCCACAAGTAATATCACCAATTTTTCTATTTAGAGTAAAATGAAATAATGTATTCCAGACTCGAATGAACTTCACAGATTTTTAAAAGAATTAATCAGTTCTTTCATTTTTAATACTATTAATGTCAGTGTTGACTTATTTTAACAAGAATGCTTATTATTTTGCAGGCAAATTTAATTTAATGCAGCCTCTTTGAACATTTTCAATGTAAAATACCATTCATTAGTATGTTTCCAGTATTGATTTCTAAACAAATATGAAATATGTATTCAGCTAGCCATTAATCTAAAAATTTCCAATAAAACTCATTTATGGCAACTGAATAATTTTTAAGAGTGCAATATATATATATATATATATATATATATATATATATATATATATATA
>JAPMOQ010011580.1:1237710-1258488 GCA_026543055.1 Argiope trifasciata
TATATATATATATATATATATATATATATATATATATATATATATATTTAAAGACAGATGTACGTAGAGCAGCATGAGCATATAAAACGATGAGTTGCGTAATATATGCTTTGATAACAGAATATGAACTTTTGTTTTTTTAATCAAGGAAAATTTTTAAATTGAAATTTAAAGGAATTCCGCGTTTGATTTTGTTTCTTGATAAATACTTAATAATTTATTCTAACGAATTGCAAGGCTAGAGAATTTTTTAAATAATTAAAAGTTGTGTATATTTTTAAAATTTCTGTTAACATTCGCATCAATTTATACGGAGAAATTTGAAAAGATTTAAGACGAATCTGCTTACGAATTCCTAGCTTATTAGTTTCGATCCTCCAAAATTTAAACAGGCTTTGAAATGATGTTTGATTATTATTTTACAAGAACTACATGGATCTTGTTATATTTCAGTAGTTATAATAAAATCAAATATTATATATAATTGTTTGTAATTTTTTAAATATTTATAACCATGAAATTGATAGTTTTGTAGAAGTTTTCAACTCAATTTAGATAAAGATTTATAATAAAATAGTTCTGTCATCTTTAAATTCCCTAAAATTATACAAAAGGGAATATGAAATCCATGACTTCCCTATATATTAGAATATAAATCTTCAAAATCATGTTGAGCCCTAATTAATTTAAGAATGTAATATCCATACATATTATTTGATTTATACATTAATATTGCATTTATTGCGATGACGGTATGAAATAGACTTTCTTTCAAATGTTTAACCACTTTAAAATTGATGTAAATTTCTTCTTAGTTTTCCACTTATAATGTTCGTAATATGCACTAAAAGACAGTTGCACTGTTGAATAACTTTGACAATAAGTGAAAGAACTAAATAATATTGATATTCATTAAGGAATTAAAGATAGTTTTTGTATATTTTGTTTCATTTTACTAAATAAATTGAGCAAGTTAGAAAAACTAAAGTTGTAATATATAGAGATTAAATTTGAAAATTATACTTCATTTTATTAGATTAACTTGACATAATGCATAATTCATCAATGTCGTACCGAACCCATTTATGAAAATTATAGTTTTTTTAAATATGTTCGGTACGACAAATTTATAGATATCTTCCTTGTTAGTAAACTTTTAGAAGCAAATTTCTTCTCCTGTGTCAGAGACAAGAATTAGAATTCTCACATTTATATTGATCAATTATCACATGTCATTCGTTGTCAATGAATCAAATCTTATAAGCAAAGAAAAACTGTATAATATGGCAGTCATTTAAATGCTTGAGCGCAAATGACACTATTTAATGAATGAGCTCAAATGCGACTGAGCGCACTTAACACACAGCCTCTATTTTGAAGGGAAAAAAAAACATCTCTAAGATTTCTCAGATCTGACGCTAGGAAGGTTAATGATGCTTATGAACGACTGTGTTTTTTCTTCAATGCTTTTACATCATCTGTCATTCGGCATAAAACCGATTGCCCGTCACCAAATGTAATTATTCTCTGGAAAACTCTTCATCTTCAATAATGGTCAAAACCCTTTCTCTTCTCCATTTTGCACGTCATCGTCTTGTCTTTTTTTCCCCACTCTTTACTTTAAGAAGCCAAGCTTTTACGGGGAATTTTCAATCACGTTATTACTGCAGCAAAACAGAATCAATATGTCATGATCCGGATAGGTCAACTCTCCGTTTAAATCTACTTTTTCCTTTGGTTCCGACCAAGTTTCACATATCAGTGTAAAATAACTCTCCATTGCCCATCATCAAATTTAATTCCTCCTTGGATAACTCGTCATCCTCCAAAATGTTCAAAAGCCTCTCCATTTTGCATGTCATAGTGTTTTTATTTTTCCCCGCTCTTTACTTTAAGAAGCCAAGCTTTTACGGTGAATTTTTGATCACGTTATTACTTCAGTAAAACAGAATGAATATATCATCATTCGGATTGGTCAACCTTCCGTTTAAATCGCCTTTTTATCTTATATAGTTTTAAATTTTGATTCTATTTTGCTGAAATAATAACGTGCTTGAAAATTCACCATGAAAGCTTGGCTTCTTCAAGTAAAGAGTGGCGGAAAAAGACAACACGATGACATGCAAAATGGAGAAGAGAGAATTTTTTGTCTATTTTTGAAGATGGTGAGTTATCTAGTGAAGAATTACATTTGGTAACGGGCAATGGAGAATTATTTTACATCAGTATGTGAGATTTAGTTGAAACCAAAGGAAAACGGCGATATAAAAGGAGGGTTGAACCATCCGAGTGACAACTTATTGAGATTTTATCATATTTCTTACTTTTAAACAATTAAGCTCACATCACCAAGAAATTAGATTACTGTTATCTGTTCGCACTCACTCTCACCTTAAAATTCCTAATCTTGAGAAACTCAGTTTTTCTCTTTTTGATTAACTTTTTTTTATCCTCTTTGCGATGCAATCTTATGAATTATAAGTTTTTCCTGAAAAATGAAATTATTATGCAAATATTAGAATCTAATCATTAAATCAACCCTCATTATATTCATTGGATTTTCCATTTCATAAACACAACTTCCAGAATATTCTAGTAATAAAGAGCATGGGGTAGGATTTCAGCATATACTTTCAACCGCCGCAACACACCATTCAGTGATACTAATGAGATAACCCTAGAATTTGAAGTGTTAGAAAAAAGTATTTTTCTCATCTTATTTTTGAAACTCGTTTTATGCCGAATGGCAGAAGATATAAACATGGCGTTTTACTCTTACATGGCGGTTTTTCCGTTGAATCTGGCCTCGGACCTGCAATCCTCCGGTTCTAAAGCCAAGATCTTACCACCCCAGCCCGCCTGGCCATCCACGCTTCAACGGTGAACGAGATACATACTTCCTGTTTTGGTTATTATTTGTAACTGTTGGAGATATATGACTTGATAAAATTTCTACACTTTCCTTCTATGCGTTTTTTTCCAGTTTCCTAAATGTGATTTCATTTCGTAGCGAGTAAGCACCACTGTTTTTTTTTTAAACAAATATTTGGAAGTAACTTTTATCAAAGAACATCATGTTCACAGGATTATATTAAATGATATTTTTGCAAAGAAAAAAATCATCGAAGAAACTGACTGCAAAGGCGAAAGAAAATGAGTGAAAAAAATCTTAGTCTGACGAGATCGAGAATTTTTTTAGTTCGATGGCTAAGATACGTCAGAGCCTAAAACATGCCGATTTCTACCTTGATACTCAAAGAAAAAGTCGTAATATCCTTGAGGAGTTGAGCGTTAAAGATTTCGGAGGTAAAAATAGTTGGCTGGAACATTTCAAAGACAAAAATTGCCTTTCTTTCTAAACGAGTCGCGGAAAAGAACATTAGACAAGCATTTTTAAGATGACTGAAAGAATAGTGCTCTCAAGGGCATTTTATCTTGATGTGTGATCATATGTTTTTAATTTTGATAAAATTGGCTTTTTTTTGCCGTCTTTTGCATGATAAGACTGTCATTTCAATCTGAAAAATGCATATGTCCTGGAATGAATGGCATGTGAAAATTTCATGTTGTAAATGTTAATAATGTAAAAGCATTTTGTTGAAAAAATAATTAAGTCATAATTTCATATTATATTTAATTTTTAGAAATCCTTGGTCCGGTCGAATCGTCTGGTCACCAAAGGCGACTAGCCTAAAACATGGAAAAACATTTGTGATAAAACTGTCTAATTTTATTGATTAAGTGTTTTTAGAATATTTTCTTTTTTTCAATTAATTATTTATTTTATGTGAGTTTTGTCCTTTGAAGAAGCAGCAGCGTTCATCAAACAATACCATTCTCATCAAAAAATATTTGAAATTTATTATAATGTTTGATAATTTACGTTTTGATTGCTTTATTAGAATTGTTTATGATTTTGATTCTGATTGCCTTATTCAGGTCCGTGGTAAAGATATGCGAGTAAAAAAAATTTTTTTTTCTGGTTTGGAAAATTTTAATTGAAGGTTTGTTTGAAAAATCAATTCGTGTATCTTGTTGATAAAAAGTCAGTAATTCTTTTCGCTCTTTAAGGAACTTTAATTCTCTGAATCTTGAGTAGAGCTAATAATAATAATAAAAAAAAAAACATTGTGCTCCATGCACGACATTTTTTCCCCAATACAAGGAGGGGAAATGACTTAAAGTGGGTAATCTTATTTGAAGATAAATTGCAATTCATATATTCTTGCTTCCGAGACTTCTACGTTTCAGATGAAAGCTTCGTGTGGAAATTCCTTTTTTCCGTCATTATCCCATCAATATTTAATCATCAAAGGGGGCTCTTTGATCTTTACAAAAAAGGGTTTTAAAATGAAGTTAAATCAATTTATTTTGTTACTTGAAAATTCGATGTTGCTATGACTAGAGTGTAATAGTTTTCAACAAATAATGGATGAATTCCCACTTTTCTTTTTAAATATGTGGTGTTTTTTTCCACATTGCTTCTACGTTGCAGGTAAAAAAATCGTGGGGAAATTTATTTTTTCCGTTATTAGCCCATCAATATTTAATCATCAAACGGGAATTTTTCATCTTTACCAAAAAAATAAGTGTTTGAAATCGAAGTTAAAGCAATTTATTTTGCTATTTGACAATTCAATGTTGGTATGACTAGAGTGTAATAGTTTTCAGCAAATAGTAGATGAATTCTCACTTTTCTTTTTAAATATGTGGTGGCTTTTTCCCTCACCTTTAGAACTATCGATAATACATGTTAAAAGTTAGTCTATTATATTTGATCCTCATAGCTTAACCATTAAAATTTATGATTTTGATGGAATACAACAAGGAATGGACATAAGAAGAAGTTTTCTAGAAATTTTTTTATATTTCATAGTTGCCTTACTGCAAAATAAAATCTACTGCTTTTCTTCTTGAAGACAAGTTTCAGATATGCTTCTGTTTGTTTCTTTTTCATATTCTTTCTTTAAACAAAAATCAGAAAGGGAAATCTCTTTCTTTTCAGAATTTCTGACTTCCAAAAAGATTTAAATATTATATTAAATTTTTAGTTTAAAAAAGATATAGAAAACAATCTTTATTTTTTTATCCTAATGATATTCAATTATTAACAATTATTATGTACGTTTCAGATAAAATGATTTTTTTCAACAAACGACAATTTTTGTTTCCCTTTTTAATATCATATTTTCGGTTCTAAAATGCTAGTTATTTGAGATCTTCATATTTTGAAATTGCATACTAAAATTATTTGGAGAATAAACATTTGAAGCATTCTGAAGAATGAATAAATTAAGCTGTCCAAAAATGAAACTCTCAGTAAGTTGCTTATAATTTCAAAGGGTTTGTAATCAAGTTACAACCTCCGTTGAACTTTTTTTTATCAATTATAACATATGCAGAATATAAAAAAATAATATATTAAGAAACTCAATTTACTTAAGTTTAAAGTAGATCCCATTTTTCGCATGGCATGAAATGCCTCAAAAATAATAAAAACTGCCTTATTATCTCAATTTGGTAGAGAAGCTTAGGGTGAAGAGAAGTTACAATTGACTGAATAGATTAAGATAATTTTAATTTTCATGTTTTAAAATTTTAAATGAATTTTTTTTTATTTCTTGGTCATTCTATTATTTTTAATGTTACCTTTTAATAAGTGTCAAACTTATGGATAAATTTCTTCAAATATTTGGAATTTTATTCAGATATGTATGAATGTTGAAGAATATTAATATTTCCTCATTTTGTACGTTATTATTCTTACTTTAAAAAGAATTTATGATTAACTCCTTTTCAGGAATTGAAAACAAACAAACTGTTAGTTAAAAATATTTAAATACCGAAATATTTTGATAAAAAAATTAAGTAGTTCTTAGGTGAGAATTAAGTACTAACTCTTAAATTTTGACTCGGATGTAGTAACTTTATTTTAAGTAAGTATTTACTTACTTCATCAATAATATTAAAGCAATAAGTCTAATTAAGTTTACATACTTTGGTGAACAATTCAAATTTGAAAAGTTCTTTTACATTTGATTTGATGGATTTTGTTTCATATGACGTCCCTTTAACTAGCTTCAATTTAACTTAATTAGCATAAAATATTATTCAAAAATCACGTTTAATAATATATGGATAATTATTTTCATTTGTTTAGGCTATTATTTTGTTTAACTATAAGACTGAAATAAAAATGGGAAAATTCGTTTTCTATATCAATTTCATTTGGCATTATTATGGTGGCTCTTTATTTTTTGCCATTGCGCTTAGTTTTTTTGTATAATTCTTATTACCTTGATGCTACATAAAAAGTTAATTATTGTATAAACATTACCTTTTGAAAACTTGATAAATACCTAAAATACCTTGATTTAAATGTAAAATTAATTATTGTATGTTATTTTGAAGCTAAATTATTGAAATGTTTCTAGCTCTTTAATTAAAGACTTCTTTTTTTATCAAAAAAATTCTACCAGGAGAGTTTATAGTAATTAGAAAATATCAAGATTAAGATAATTCTGGATAATTTATTTTAGTCGCAGAAATGTCTTTTTGTCATCTAAAGTAACATCCAAGAGCTCAGCAAAATTTATGAGGTAATCGTTAAGCCTAACAGCAAAGAAATATTTTTATTAGGTATATACTGTGGATACAACAAGAACTTCCAAAGTTCATGATTAATTTTCATGAAATATTAACCAGAATTGAAAAGGGCCTTTTTTTTCTCTCTGACTATACTGAATTTTGAGATTAAAATCTAAAATTCCTCTACTTTCAAATTTCAAAAATATAAGTGCTGTTTTAATTATTGAGATCACAGTAGATCCTCTATGCGTTTAGAAAATAAGTATTCTAAATAAGTTTATGTAGAGTAAATACATATTTTAAACGGTGATTCTAAAATTACTAGGGGAGCTTAAAGTGTTAGGCATACTGGAAGAAGCAATACTTCAGTAGAATGTGGAATAACAAACGCAAAAGGGGCTTATAACAGGAGTTGTTACGTAGAAAAGACAGCTGCACAAAATAAGGTGCAATGTAGATTTAATGAAAAACTGATTCACGATATCTCAACATAGCTGCAGAAATAACCCTATTTTAAGTCTTGCATAATATGGCATACAGAATGGCAAGTAGGACTTAATATAAATAATAAACCTCTAAGATATTTTAAATAAGTAACTATTCAAAACTATTGGCACCAAAAACTATATACGATTTGCATATTAAATTTATCCAGTTGGGTTGTTTTGCATTCTTAAATTTGTATTCCACTTATCTTATGGCGCACATATTATTTGGTTTTTTGTTACTTAATTTAATGACTAAGAGCCCTTTGTAGAACTCCCTCTTGAAGTTGAAACACTGCTGTAAAAATAATTTTATTCTGCCCGTCTGATCTTTTTATTCCGTAATTTTCAAATTACTATGTGCATCACAGATGCCAACTCCGTAGATTACATTTTACAATAAAATGATCGAGATCAGAAACATAATAAATTAACAAACATAATAACTTTTTATCATCTAGAAAGATACCAGGCTGTTTTTCTCTCATTTATTATCATTTTCAGCACATCACGTTCGTAAAACTGCGAGGAATACTAGCTCACATAGCTCTGAGTCTTGACTATTTATATCATAAGACGCCACAGATGGTTTCAAATATAAAAGAAGACAGCCCATTTATATTAATTCCAACGTCATGAAAATTACCCCATTAACTCTTACGTAAAAATTAGCGCCGGTGGCATAAATGGGCCGTTGGTGAATTAACGGCATTTAAGTAATGAAATAAAAGTTTGGTAGATATCGAAAAAATGACGGTAGAATTAATGTTTCAACATGACGACTAAAACTTAATCCTTATATCATAGAACTGCATACAAAATGAAGTCAAGACGGGATTGAAAGAATTTGCTCAGTGTACAATTACTATGCCACCTTCACGCTCTTTATGATACCATTTCATTATATTTTCTATTTAAGGAATTTTACCTTATACGATAATTGAGCCCCGAGTTGTTAATAATTCAAATAAAAATGTATAAGGAAATAAAAATGCATTTTATATTATTATCTGGCGAAAATTAATCCTCATATTGTTAAAACATATGCCGTTCAATTATAAATTGTTTCTCAATTCTTAGCAGTAATGTCATTTAGTGATGAATGGTGTCAATAAGAGGAATAAAGTAAGCTGGTTACTAAAGGAATTTACTCACACTTCAGAGGAAAAAGCAAAAGATTTTTGTATATTTTTACTTTTTGAAGTTAAATTAGTAGTAAATATTTCAGTTATCACAATGATGTCTTTTAATGAAGAGTAATGATAGAGAATTTAATTTTTCTATTGCCATTCGGAATTCAGTTTCTATTAAAGATGAAATGCAAACTACTACGGCATATTACTACTGTAATACTTTTGAATGTACAACAGATTATTGTTCTGAATCTGACCAGTGCAGAGCATATCAGGCAGATTTTTAAAAATACGACAAGGAAATTCAATAGATTGGCACATTTACAAATGAATATTGGGATGGATCGAAAATCGAGAAAGTAGTGTGGTGATATCTTAATAAGACAGATGACATCTACGGGAGATGATCATGCTTTTGTCCTGTGGTTATGTTATCGGCCTTATAATCCAAAGGTCCCAGGTTCTATTCTGAGCCAACATCTAATTTCCACAATGGTGACCTCGGAAGTGATGAACCGTCGCCTTCAACCTTCAAGCAACTGATGTGTGGCGCCATCTACCCGCAACCAAAGTCGTCAGACTCACTTGACGCAGCAACACAAAGTCGTCAGACTCACTTGACGCAAAAACCTACGCACGCTCGCCATAACGCTTGGCGTAACTAAAAAGCTCTCCGCTCGCCAAACAAACATGGGTACGGCGCAGTAGATACACAGCAACCACTCTCTCAACGAACCAATTCATCACCACTCAACAACAACGCATATCGTTCGTCTAACTCACTGGTGGGTGAGTCTGTGGTGATATCTTAATAAGACAGATAACATCTACGGGAGATGAGCATGCTTTTGTCCTATGGTTATGTTATCGGCCTTATAATCCAAAGATCCCAGGTTCTATCCTGAGCCAATTTCACCATGTAGGAATTAGAGTGGTTGTGTTGTGTTTAAGTAAATCAGAAGGTTTTCTCACTCCAATCATTACGCATAGTTTTTAGAAAAATAGAATTTATTACGGACATAACATCACAAGCTACGAGCTGAGACTAACCACGTGGACGCTGGCTAGGAACTGGGAAGATTACCGTTTCGCTTCAGTTCTAATAGGCAAAGAAGATCATCATTTGCAATTCAAGCAACGATTAAAATTAAATATACGAGTGCGGTTTCCGGTTACGTCACACTAGAGCAGACTCAGCCCATGGTTTACAAACAATAAATGGCATTCACTACAGTTGTAAAAACAAAATAGTAAAAGCATGAGCAGATGATAGAAGTACGTTAAATCAACTACATTTCGATTACATATTTTTTTTTTTAAATTTTGTTAAGGTATTTTCTTTTCTTGTTTTTTTAAAATTTTGAATTAAATTTATTTTTTATGCTTCACGTTTTTAAGATTTTTTTTAATTCACAAACTTTTTATAAACAATTATACTATACATTTTAGCGTATTTTAAAAAGTAAACAGTTTCACTGCTTTTAAAACTATTTTTTCAATTCCTACTGTTAGTTCATGCTCTCCTTATGCACATTCATAAATCTTGTTCAAAATTTCAATCGTTAATAAAATGCGTTTTATTCATCCACTCAAGTTCAAATACATTTTTTTTTAACTTGTAGTGGATGACGATGTTAATATAGTATTTTTCAAATAATAATTCATTAATCAAATTTAATTATTTTTTAATACTTTAAATAGAGATTTAGGAGTTTGAAATGCAAATTGAAATAGACAGGGAATAGCTCAAAAGCGCGTTCAATTTTTGCGAAAATTAATAATTTTTTGATACATAATAATTTGTTTGATAACTATTTAATAGAATGTAATTAAAATAAAATTTTCTTTTTTGACCTAAGAAGAAATTGAATTAAAAAATAATTTTTCATATTACTTGTTAAAATGCATCGTTATTCCTTTATGTAAGTATGTGGTATATCAGTATATTAAATTATTGTGTATTCATTAAAAATCACAGTGGTATAAGAATATTTAGAAATTTACTGCATTAGGAAGTCGTTAAAAATCAATTACGAAACACCATCATTATAAACGCAGAAGAAGACTAATTAAACAATAATTTAACTTAATTTATGAAAATAATTATCTTTTTCAATATGTTTATTGTGATACCATAAACATATAATGCGATGCAAAGTTAATAAGACCGAATACCCGTGTCTAATGGAAATTTTTCGTACCTAATACTATTTCAAACAAGTTAGGAAAATAATAAGTTTCTTTTCAAAAATTAGATCAAGAAGTTTTCATTTCAGAAACTATACTTGACAAACCTTGATTTCAAAAGTACTTAAATATATTTGGAATTGTAATAAAAAGTCTAATTCCATTGAGAGAAATTTAATGAAGCACAGAATATTATATTATCCAAAATATTTGTATATTATTACAAAGTGTAAGAATAAAAGGTGCACAAAATTAAAAAGCTACATAAAACATTAAACATAAATTACAGAATTTTTTAAAGATTTCATTGAAACCAGTGGTAGTAATGTGCATCTAAACATGATCTGTCTGTGGGATAAGCCTGGTGAGGGACTGAGATAAAGACTTTCGCCTTAATTAGGAAATGAATTGCACCAGAATGTATTTAAGTAAAACCAGAAGTGCTTGTAGTTCCACATCAGCTTCTATTGCATAACTTTTATCCAAAAAGTACTGTTTTGTTCATAGTCTGAGATTTTTTTAAATTGATATTAATTATATTTAGTGTGCTGGCTTCTAATTAGAAATAAGATTTTTCTCTATACACTCTACTCCTTACGATTAATGCAGCCTAATTAGAAAATATTAAAAACTTTTTAAAAATAATTATTCCTTGAGCAGAGGAATAATCTGAAAAAGAAAATATACTTTATAAATATTTGTTTACTCACAGAAATTTTTTGACCGATGAAAAACCAAAATGATACCATAACTTTGGCCATGGAGAAGATCAAGTTTTATGGACAGCATGGAGAAATAGTTAAATATCAAGAAAATCAAATGATAAATGCTTGGTTATTGTGCTATTGTATAGAAATTCCAACTTAGAAAATTAGTTAGAATAAAATTACTTACTAGATAGGACATGGTTTCTGGAGAAGGAAATGTAAAGAAAAGAAATGGGCCAAGAGAATTCTGTCTCGCTCCTTAAGTGAGCGAGACAGAATCATTTTCCTACCAGTGCGTGTACAACTAAGGTTAATGAATCAGTTTCATGATGTCACTTGATCATGATATTTCATTTAAATAAGGGAAAAAGGGAATAGAATAGGTTAAGAGGAACTCAAAACTGGAATTTCTTTATGGGAGCCAAATCAGAGAGCTCATAAACGATCCTCATTTTGTGGATTTCATAAATGAGACAAAGCCAAACACATGGATTTATTTGTTCTTAATCTCAAGAGCTTTACAGCCAATAATGATAAACTTATCACTGTCACCGACCTTAGTTGAGATACGCATACAAAGGCTTATTGTTCTCATAATCATTCACACAATTTTCTTGAAAATTCTTAGGGATGTCTTCATCTATCTTAGTATTAACAATGAACGACGTGGTCGATTTTAAGAAGAGAAAGAGGGAATGGCGGACTAAACTAGGGCAGATGTAATACTCGTATGACGGCAGATTACAGTTGAAATCTGCGGAAATACTGGCTCATTCAAGAATATCAAACAAAGGAATTTTTCGGAGTAGAATAAAATAATTTAAAAGAAATTCTTCTTATCTGTTATTTTTAATTATGTTATTTTAGATGTGAGGGATGTTCATTGTGTCTTTTTTCCAGTTAAATAAAATATTTTACAACCTTTATTGAAGAATTTTTTAAAAAGTTTAATACCTCTACTTCAAGTCTAATTCAATGTGCTAATTTAATAACACTACAGTCATATATTACAAACAAAATCTGATTGATAAAAGCTACCATTATATTTATTTCCTTTGTATAAAAACATATAAAAATAGCTAAAAAATGACTTGTACTAAATTTTGAGTTGATCCATGTTATTTACCTTGTTACGTTTCATAAAATTTTGCGATTTGTCTTTTGTCATCTAAAATTCGTTAAAAAATATTTCATTCTTAAAAATAATCAAAGTAATAAGTAATGACTTGAAATAAGAATTTTTGGGAACAAAAACTATGATTTATATGAAAATTCTTCACAGAATTTTATTTTGCTACTTTTAATGCATCACAGTATATTACTAATCGTTGATGTCAAGCAATTCTACACAATAAATTTTAATTGTTTATTTAACTAAAGAACGGATCAAAAATTCAATAAAAAATAAAATTATGACAATTAGGGAGGGACTTTTAAAGTGATCTAAATATCTGAGAAAACTAAGCGATAAACGAATAAGGTAAAAAATGATATCTGTATTTTTTAAAAATCTTAAGAATATCACATTAAAAGTGCTAATTTTATAGAAATAATAAAATCTGTAAGAAAATAAATTTGGATCAAATAAAATATTTTCAATTTCATAAACACTTTTAAGGCAGTTTTCTCAATATTTTTATATTTTCACTTTCAAATGGCTGGAATATTTACTGAAAGATGAAAATGGACTTTTTGAAGTAATTGGGCCTTGATGCGTAGTAATTGAATTTGTATACTCATTGATTATTTGTTTTTTATGAGTATTAATTGAAATGCACTTTGAAAAATGAAAAGGATTTAAAATCATTTCCAAAATGTTATGAATGTTATTTATTCTTTTTTTTATTTGATTTGGGAGAAATAGAAAGAATTTTGTCGGAATTAATAATAACACAAACAGCGATCAAGTCTAAGAATTGATGAATTTCCTACCTAGAGAAAGATAATAATATGATGATTATCGTTTTGCTAAAGGAGTTTCTTCCTTTGAAAAAATTTTATGAAATAAATTAACCATTGTTGTTAGGTTCCATAAGAAGTTTCCGATTGTAATATTGTTTTCATAGTACATTTAAAAATAATGGCAATCTAACATAAAAAATTTAAGGGGATTGCTATTAAATCTTTTTTGTTTAAATTTTGTTACTTATCTAAAATAAATAAATGTGTCTTTCAGTTTCCTTCATTAAATCAAATTTATCAATAAAATAAAATAAATACTTTTATTAGTGTACCGAAAAATAGAAATTATCACATAAATGAAATAACAGTTACAGAAAGAATGCTGCATTGTAAATATATATAAAAAACTTTTCTTAAAGGTTTTTTAATCTTTAGATGAACGTCAGGAAATAAAAGTTTTCGCATTTAAATGTGTCTAGAAACACTGCTCTTCAAACATCACTCTGACATTCGCTCACAGTTACTCGAGTAAAAACTATGCTCAGTGACAGATAATGCCCTTCAAACATCAATCTTAAACACGTTCACAGTTACTCCAGTAAAAGCTATGCTCAGTGACAGATAATGTAATCACACCGATGTCTGGAATCCTTTCTGTTTATTGGTAATAAATAGAATGAATGGCGGGATGGTGAATGCTTGTGCCTGACTTATTTTAATAAGTAGGAAACTTTTCCATTGGTGTACAATATACTAAAATAAACTGTTGAGTTAAATAGCACAACCATTCCTTTGGTCAGGGATAAAAGCCTTGGATCTTACTTTGATGAGCTATGTTTTTATATAAAACAAGGAGTTTGTTTTAGATAACTGTTTAGGTGTTGAAAAGCATATTCATTTTCACTATTTATTTCGGATTTCAATGTATCTTTGTCTAATGTAAGAATATCATGCAATAATAGGAAAACCAGACGAGGAATAATGTAGTAGCAGTAATAATAATATAAACGTTCGTACTTAGACAATCTCTATTAAGATATTAAATGTATAAATAAAACAATAAAACGAATAAAATTAGCAAGTAAAGAATAAAAATTAGCAGCATTTGTTAGCGGCTGTAGACACAAATGAAATATTGAAAATATGCATAACTTCAAACAGTTTAGCCGGTTTGGAAAGAGTGGTGCCAATTTAAAAACCAGCAACCCTCAAAGTACAATGAAAATGTTGTAACTTCCTTGACAAATGCGATTCTTTTTATCCGCCAGTGATGTTCTGATCCTTAGAATGAAAAGAAAAGTCTGATATCCATAAATCAAAAAATTCGATAACAGGACTTGAAGAACCCTGCATTCGAAAATTTATTATTTTGGAATGAAGATATTCAATTACAAAAATACAAAATGTATTTGCTGTCGAAAGATTTCTTTTCGAACATACATCTACTAATGTGGAAAAACTACCACAATTATTCAATATATTGAATAATCTAACGAAAATTCCAGAACTTTTTTTCAATTGCAATAAAGAAAAAAAAAAGAATGTGCAGCTATATATATATGTTAGTAGCTAACCATTTTGTGATGATGGCATTCTACAGTGCAGTAACTATGCGAAACATATAAATTTTATTATTTAAAAAGCTATTGATAAAAAAGACCCAATAATGATAAAATTATGCAAGAAAAAATTGATGCATTTTTAAGCTAAAACTGATGTTCAATCCTTACTCCTGATCAAATTATATTCAATCAATTCTTCGTCCGTTGAGAAATCCATTCATGAATTGGAATCATGTAAATACTGTGGGAAACCTATTGGCGCAATTCATCCAAGAATGGCTCTTGCGCTAATAAGTTCAACAACTGCTAACTTTCGCTGCATTTCGGGGGAAACTATAATTGTTGACTGATGTCATGATCGTTGGGCTGAGCGCTGGATTAAAACTATACAATTCTTTTTATCAAACAATATTTTTGTTGACTGATCGCTAAAATTTTTTTCACAGTTTTAGCTCGATCATAAATGCCATAAAATATAACATATTAACAATTCACCCTAAATGATACTTAATTATCCTTATACATAGTTTCTGAATGTGAAATTATTTTATGATTGAAATTCAAAGGTGGAGTGCAAATTCATTAGCGGTATTTGAATTAATATCAAAATGCACTGAAGAAATATGAATTTTTAAAAAATAGTCATCATTATTTATCTATTTGATCCATTATTACTTGTAACCTGTTGACTGTCATATATTTTTCATGGCTACCTTAGATAAATAAAGGCATGTATTACAGATTGTATATTATTTTCACAATGTTCTAAATTTTAAGGCTTACTTTTGAATGGATGAAATGTTTGTTTTTCTTTATACCTGACATTTCCGTTTTTTCCAAGAGGGCTTTAAAAAAATTCGAAAATTCAGTACAATTAATTTTAGTTAAAAAAATTACCTTTAATAAACTGAAACAAAAAAAAAAGATTTTTCATTTCGGTGCTTTAAAAGCAGGCACTTACCGGAAAAGGGGATGAATTGATTTTGAATCAGGAGAGAGGAGCTTAGTATTGATCCGGTCTTGCTCCACTGTAAACGTGGGGAACTCCGGGAAAAAGTTCAGAAGTAGGAGGGAAGGACTAAACTTTCGAGTCTTTTTTGAACTTCTTTATTACTTGTGTGTTTATCGATTGCCATGTTTTTCCCTTGCGTTGTCTTCTGAAAAATTAGAAGATCAGAAAACAATGAACCGAAAGCGAAATGCTTGTTGAACTTTTAATCCTTTTTTAAAAATCTTCTGAGCTTTGTCTTAATTTAAAGAGTGAGAGGATAAGTTATTTAAAAAGATACTAAAGAATTATGGTGAAAATACAAAGAAAGCGTAACTTTCTGTTATTTTTGAGGACAGAAACTGATTTAATTTTAAATTTTAATAAAACTAAAACAAACTATTGGGTTGTCGGGAAAACTTATAGGGTGTTTTTACAAAAATTGCATAAAGTTTCTTTTTGAATCCTTTGCTCTCCTAGAATCACTCTGTCTTCTATTTATTTAGAGTTAGTTTAGTTTAGTTATTTTAATGTCCCGTTGTAAAGCAGCACTACGGCTATTTTGGGGCAGACTTCGAACCACTGTCACATGACGAGGACGATACCTGAGGTGACACCCCCTCTCCACACCACACCAGCGGGTCTTCTATTTAGAGTTGGTATTTTGAGGTAACTATTGAGTGATTTTTGAGATTCCCCAGCAAGTGTAATACAGATAACGAACTGTGCATTTTAGCTAATTTTAATATTTATGTAAAAGAAAAAATCCTCCTATTGAAAGTTCCATAAATTTTAAGATTTTACAAAAAAATCAATGCCGCTGAGGGATGATAAATTTTTCTTTTGAATATTTTGAGCCTAGTGCGGTTGATAATGACAAAATCATAAAACTCAGAATCCCATTAAAAAAACGAAAATTATCTGAAACGTCTTTCATTCAAAAGTTGAAGGGCGCCTGGAGACTTCAGAATACGTAAATAAGGTCGATATTCGGATCCTAAGTGAGCTTAAAGATATGCTTCATATGCTCGATATGCTCGTTAAAAGCTTAGAAAATTATCCTTTTATTAAGCGATTAATAAAAATAACGGGAACTGTGTGGATTTCAATAATATTATATGCAAAAGGTTTTGACATGATGATTCGTCTCTCATTATTTCTGAAAATAAATATTCAATGGAGGAAAATTGTCCTCCTAGAGTAGAGAAATTTAAAATGTGGAATTTATACCATCGGCTATGAGATAGTTTCAGTGAATGAGATCCGAGAGAAGCATCAAAATTTTGGTAACTTTAAAAGAATTATGTTCCATCACTATAAAGAAAGACTATACTCTAGTTTCATGATCTGTTCTAATTCATTGGAATTTAGCTGGAATCTGTTGGCAATCTGGCCTACTAGTCTGACTTCAGCAAGCTACACCTACTTCAAAATTAATTTTAGAGTAGGAACTACGATTCAGATAGAACTGTACCATTTTTAGGTTTTTGATATTGTAAAATGCTTCTTTTATGAACAATGATAAAGTCGTAGAGAGACAGCTTCATATTATCGAGCAAAATGAATATTGCATCAGTTTCTAATATTTGTATAAATAAACGGACTTTGAAAAACTTAGAATAAAACCGACAGGACTTTTCAGACAGTCCGGTGAAAGACTGAAATAAAAAATACACATTTAGTTTCAAAGTTTAAAATCTTTCCCCTATTGAAATTTAATCCATTTATGAAATTGAACAGGATAAAAGCTATTTTATAAGCATAAAAACTTTTGCGCATCTCCATCGCACTACTGATTTGAAGGTTTTTGTTATTCACCGTATTCTTTTAATATAAGCAGTAAGAACAGATATCTATAGATTAAAGTTTGCAAATGAATTTATTAAAACATTTCACTTGATTTGTATTAGTTCAAGCTGAGAAGAAGTAATTCTATGGGAATTCACATTGTGGTCCTTCCTTATATTAGGCTTCTTGTCTGATTTAAAAAAAAAGAAACGCAAGAAAGGGAATCGCAATAAAGTTCTTTTAGGCAAATTTTTTCTCTAATATAATTAATGTGCTCAGTGCCTTAAACTTTTTTAGAACTTAAGACTTCTAAAAATTTATTCAACTCCTCCCCATTTTATGAAGAGTACACTACTCATCATAGTTTAGGAAGAAGTTAAGTGTCAATAGTCTAATTAAAAATTCTTTAGTTCAGATGATCGCTAATCCAGCTCAACCAAGGATATATTGATTTATGAATTTATTGTATACCATGATCTAATACACCAGATAATGATCTAATGGCCCGATAAGAAGTCGTCAAGAAGCATGTGGGCATATTGAAGAAATGACCCAATTCAATAGACCAGTTCTCTCTTCTCATGCGAGTACAACAAAAGTAACGTTGCCTGATAGACAAGTCAATCGCCAGTGTCAGATTATACCTTCTTAAACAGAGATTTGTGCATGTGGCAGTGATGGCTAGACATTGGTGCCTTAGATATCTTTTAGAATTTAAGTTCTCCAAAATTTTATTCAACTCCTCCCCATAGTATGAGGAGTGCAGTAGTCATCATAGTTTAGGAAGAAGTTAAGTCTCAGTAGTCCAATTAAAGTTCCTCTTGGTCAGATGATCGCTAACCTAACTGAATCAAGGACATATTTATTTGTGAATTTATTGTACATCATGGTCTAATAGCCCAACGATTCATCATCCATACTTCTACAACACCTTAACGCTATAATGTCACGGAATTGCATAAGAGCAAATTGAAGAAATGACTCAATTCAGTATGTCAGTTCTCTCTTCTCACTCAAGTACAAAAAAAGTGACATTACCTGACAGGCGAGTCTATCGCCAATGTCAGACTATGCTTTCTTAGACAGAGATATGTTCATGCAGCAGTAATGGTTAGCTTGTGCAGACCACAATACCAGTTTTGCTATCTGCGACAACCTGATCATTGAACTGTTTCATATGGGAAGCTTCATTAAGTCCTGTTCTTAACATCTAATTATTCCGAAATACGTTTTTCCTTCCTTTGATCTACCGAAAAATTGTAAATTACTCTATCTGGGGAGAGTCATATATATATATTTTTCAATTCGTAACTATCACAGTTGTTTCATAATAAATTCTTAGAAAATAAAATCCAGAGAAAAAATAAGACATGCAAACCCAATTACAAAAATTTTATTATTTTATTTCCAAAATTAGTTTGTAATTGAAATTTTATAGTATAATAAAAGTTTATTAGTTATACAAAATAATGATTTTTATGTTATACAAAATAAAAATCAGTCAAATCCATAAATAGCTCAGTAATTTAAGAGGGTATTTTTGGAAAAATTTTGTCAAGGGTTTTATTCACATTATGTATACCTTTTTAAATGATGTTCTCAAAAATCTCTGACATTCAGCTAAATATTTCTCTGTATTTTTTTTTCTGGAGGGGAAGCAAATCATAAGCTCCCTTCGTTTTCTTCCACCAGCAAGCGAAAGACAGCGCGATGATTAGCAACTGATGTTCTATCTGGAGTTTGTAAAAATTATCTTAACAATGATGGTAAATAGAAATATATGCCATAATATTCAAGAACGGAATACATTGTAACCATGCGAAGAATACAGTCAGCTACATGATGCAGTCTTTTGAATACGATCCAAACGACGGCTTCACATCATTCCATGAGCATGCATACCTTGATAAGGACATATTGAGCACCTTCATCTAAATATATATATATATATATATATATATATATATATATATATATATATATATACACTGATGGAAAAAAAATCCCAACACCAAGAAAAAATTATTGTACAGTAATGAAATTTTAGGAATACGTTTGTCCAGGTAACATACTTAATTGATTAAAGTTTCAAGATCACAGGTGGAGCCATTGGCGAGAAGAGCCATTTCAAATGTGAAATGTTGGTACATTAGTACCGGTGTAACCGCCAGAATTTTGAATGCAAGCATGCAAACGTGCATGCATTGTGTCGTACAGGTGTCGGATATCAGTTTGTGGGATGGAATTCCATATGCCTGTTGCACTTGGGCGGTCAATGCAGGAACGGTTAATGCTGGTTGTGGATGACGCTGGAGTTGTCGTCCAATGATGTCCCATACGCGCTCGATTGGAGAAAGATCTGGTGATCTAGCAGGCCAAGGCAACATGACGACACTCTGTAGAGCATGTTGGGTTACAACAGCGGTATGAGGGCGAGCATTATCCTGTTGGAAAACACCCCCTTGAATGCTGTTCATGAATGGCAGCACAACAGGTTGTATCACTAGACTGACGTACAAATTTGCAGTCAGGGTGTGTGGTATAACCACGAGATTGCTCCTGCTGTCATACGAAATCGCTCCCCAAACCATAACTCCAGGAGTAGGCCGTGTGTGTCTAGGCCACAGAGAGGTCACTAGCAGGCGTTCACCAGGCCTCCTTCTAACCAACAAACGACTATCACTGCGACCAAGGTAGAACCGGCTTTCATCAGAAAACACAACAGATCTCCACTCCGTCCTCCAATGAGCTCTAGCTTGACACCACTCACGTCGCAAACGGCAGTGGTTTGGAGTCAGTGGAATGCACTGTACAGGGCGTCTGGCTCGGAGCTGTCCTTGAAGTAACCAATTTGTAGCAGTTCGTTGTGTCACTGTGGTGCCAACTGCAGCTCGAATTTCAGCTGCAGACGCAGTACGATTAGCCACAGCCATACGCCGAATACGACGGTCTTCCCTCTCAGTAGTACCACGTGGCCGCCAAGAACCTGGTCTTCTTGAGGCAGTACCTTCTCTTGACCACTGCCACCAATACTCATGCACAGTGGATTCATTCCTGCCAAGTCTTTCAGCAATATCGCGGAAAGAAAACCCGCCTTCTCGTAGCCCTACAACACGACCTCGTTCAAACTCAGTGAGCTGTTGATAATGGCTTCTTCGTCTTCTCAGAGGCATCCTTGACTAACATTAACCCATGACGTCAAATCTCAACTGTAAATAACGATCACGAACCTTACAGCGCTTATTTAAAGCAAACCTTTTTTGCATGTTCATAGTGTCACTACTAGCGCCACACTTATTTTTGTAGCTCGAAATTTAAATAGACGTCATTTCTCAGATGTATAAACACGCCTACCAAATTTCGTTTATCTAGCACAGCTCCTTCCTAGTGTTGGCCTTTTTTTCAATCAGAATATATATATATATATATATATATATA
>JAPMOQ010011580.1:1262712-1292879 GCA_026543055.1 Argiope trifasciata
CTTATTTCATTTTTTAAAACTTTTTATCAATTTTATATCATTCACGACTCATGAAAATAAGAATAATTCGACATGGATGGGTTTTTGTTCCTCTTTCCATTAATTTCTACAGGATGCTTTAAAAAAACACGCGGACAAAATGACCTGGTCGATTCGTCATACAGCAAGGATCAAAAATCGCATAGGAACAGAGGATAACAAAAACTTTTTATCAATTTTGCATCATTCACGACTCATGAGGATAAGATTAATTTGGCATGGATGAGCTTTTGTTCCTCGTTCCATTAGTTTCTACAGGGTGTTTAAAAAAATACAACGTGTTCAAAATGACATTCTGGATCCATCATACAACAATGATAAAAAATCGCATGGGAACAGAGAGTAGCAAACACCTCTTAGAGGGAGCTAGAGCCACGGGAGAGCGTTCAGATACAAACACTAGCTGAGCAAATGTCCAATTAACGTATGGACTGACATTATTATACTGCATTTCTTGGTCCGTACTTTATCCCCGAAAGACTTAATTGTTTCATTTATTTAACATTCTTGTAAGGGGTTCCGTCAGAAACTGTGAATGATATTCCAATGCTAATTCGTCGACAGATTCGATTTCAATACTACGGTGCTCCAGCATCGACGTCAGAGCACATCTGCAGGCTACTTTTCCTGGTCGTGTTGGATCAATGGCAGGGCTACCACGATCATCACATCTGTCTCCCTTTTAAAAGCACTTGTGTATGAAACATGTATTGGCTTACCGGAAGACTTGGTTGGATGAATTGTTGTAAAAACAGGATGCGTTCGAGATACACCTGATATCTTTGAGAAGGTGCGTCATTATATGCAACATAGATGCCAGTATGTCTCGCATCTGGCAAAAACTTTGAGCAACTCCTGTAGGCTCAACTTTTGGCATGCATTAATTGTATGTGAGTGATGATCTGTAATGTAAAAATAAAATGATCTATAATGGTTTCATTTCTTCTCTTTGTATGATATATTATTTTAGGCGTCCTGTTGCTGCTCCAGATTGCAATTATGCCCCTCCGTTCTATGAGAGTTTTGATTCTTGTTTTATGACAGATCTACCATTTCATTTTGTCCGTATTTTTTTTAAACACCCTTGATAAACTTCCTTCTATTTATTAAGCGTTACGTAAAAGTTTCATAAAAATTATAAATATTTTGTGAAATAATAATTTTCTGAACTGGTCCATGAAGAAAACATTTAATTTTTCGTTATTTTCATGATCTTATTTTATAAAAGCTATCTATTGTTAAAGAAAAATGTGACGAAACTGTCTAATTCTACAGGTTAACCGGCACAGAAATAAATTATTAAACTTAAAAGGGGGAACACTACAAATAGCTCAACCCTAGTGAATTAAGTAAAATAAAAGAATACATCAGATAAAATTTGAAGTTCGAATGGAAAGCAAATTTACATCAACCCAATTGCATTAAATACCGATGTTTTCAGAGGTAACTTTCAGTATTTTCCATTAGGTGGCGTAATTCATGCAACTCGATTGGATCCCATTTAATTTGTGTTGTGCCTTTGATTGAGTGAGTCCTATCATTTGTATATGATTCCCTGACAAACTTTTCTGACATCTTGTTCTATTTCGAAAACGACTGCACATAAAATTTGTTAATGGTCTTTCGGAGCACCCTATATAATATTGCATTTTCGATAATTATTCCGACTCATTGGAGCAAACCAAATCACAAAACTAATTTACCGAACAAATAATTTCATTTCAAATGAAAATGGAATATTTTCCCACTAAACAAATTTTATAATAGAATTTGTAGCAGGTCAAAGAAATTATAGATTTCAATGATATTTAAATAAAAAATAATTGTTGTAAAAAGGAAAAAAAAAAAAGAATCACAAATAACTCTTTATAATTCATTTGAAATATCCTTTATTACCTATAAATACAAAAATTTCGGAATTGTTATAATAAAATAGGTATAAATAAGTGTTAAATATATATTAACTAAATTCTAAATGGAATCAATCTAGGACATAAATGAAATATTCTTTTCTGAATATTAGTATTATGAAAAGTGTTATATTTTCTGATATAACTTCTTTTCTTAGAATTACTAAGCATTTGCTTTCAATCTAATTTGTGAGAAATTTCCAATAAATTTCAATTTTTGAGTTGCATCTTAACAAATATCCTTACACAATTCAAACAAAACTGAAACGGTTGTGGAAATAAAGGATTACTTTATATATATAAAAAAACTTTATTGTAAGACTCATTTTCTTAAGATGCAAAAAGTTTAAATAAGCTTTTATATTTTAGTAGCCATGAATAAGTTTACACATTAATACTGAATAAAATCGATGCATATTGTCTAAAAATGGACAAATTCAAACTAATGGCAAGATGTATTTAATACCGATAATGCAAAAAGGCCAAGAATTTAAAATATATTCCTTTCAAAATTTTATCTTTTTAAATCCTGTATAAAATAAATAATAAATAATATTCAGAATTCCTGTAATAAATAATATTCAGAATCTTAAGGGTAATATTTTTATTAGCAGACACCCATCTTTTGTTATCTACATTAAATACCAGAAAGACAAAAAATCAAGCCTCAGAATAACCGTTGACATCTTTACAGATATTCACCTAAAAAAGACGATAAAGTTTATTAAACGCAAAAGGTTAAACTACCGCAGAGTTTTTTTAATTTAAACAATTGGGAAACCCCATGAGAAGAAAATGATTTACAGACTTTTTCTCTCTTAGATATAGTTACTTAGAGGTGTTATTTAGGTATAGTCAACGTCATATCTGAGCGTTGTCTCAAACGACATCCTTCGAAATTTTCAATGTCGTATTTTCCATACATAAAAGATATTACTTTCAAGGTTACTTCATTTTAAGACCACATACCGTCAAAAATGCTGTTTAGATGAAACCCTGGGGCAGCTTTTCTTTCAGAATTTCATTCATAATTAAAATAGCAGTTGTGTATAAAGCATTCTTTTCTTTGTGCTTCTATGCGGCAAATTTCCTCACGGACCTTTTTCTATAAGGAAGTATTTAATAGAAAAAATGCTTATGGGCACTTTATAAATTTGATATAGAAAGATGTTATCACTTGCAATTTTCCTTAGTTTCATTTTATTTTGAGGAAAAATATCGATGAACCCATGTTTGGTAAAAAAAATAATTTTTGCGTATACGAATGAATGAAATTCGTAGTAACACCAAGGTTTAGAAATCTGTTTATCTGCTGGGCAAAATGCTATAATATAAGAAAAACTTCCTCTAACATCTAAAAATTATACTACTTTTAAATCTAAATTTAAACTACGGATTACCATTATATAGATATATAAGTTGATTATGTAAGTAATATTTTGATTGAAATATATACCAAACTTGAGGCGGATTAAAAAATAAAATGTTAATTATTTGTTTAAAAATGAAATTTAATTTAAAAAATTGCATTTTTGTAAAATAAGTTTTCAGATCTTAATTTTCATTGAGAAGTAAAACTTACATTACAAAGTAAAAAGAGCATGTCACAACAGTTTTCAACAGTTTTGTATGTTATACTTTTTTCCTTCAGATTTATTCAATCCCACTTTTTTAATTTTTAACTTGAGGAATATTTTTCTTGATTAATCAATCTTAAATACAATTTGTCGTTCAATCAGCAATGGCATATTTGAATACATCCTCAGTCAACCAATTCGAATACCCATGTTAATTGACCTGAATAAAATTTCAGTGATTGATATTTATTATAAATATCCTTTATATTACTTTAAATGCATTTATTGTCAAAAATTGCAACACCAATAGAGAAGTAATAGAATATAGTGTTTCAAAGATACCTAAATTTGTAACAATGCCGAAAGACTAAGGAAAATATTCCAAAACAATAATCGATATTTTGCAAATGTTACAAAACCCAAATAAGCAATGAATATTAGAAGATATTAATAAAAAAAGAGAAAATATTTTCTTTATTATTTTAATGCTATTTTTAGTTGTTAGGTTCTATTTAAATGTTTCAAATTTTAACTATCGTAAAATAAAACTAATTTTTTAAAGAGTTTAAATAACAGTCTTTCAGATAAAACGCAAAAAATGATGTTTTAAATCATACAGGAAACTCCAAATTTTTCGTTTCAAACTAAATATATAACTTCAAAATTATTGAGTATAGAAAAATTAATCTAAGAGTTTCGATTAACAAATTAAGATTTTTTACTATAAACGCGAATGTGTGTCTATGTTTGCGTTTGGCTCTCTGCTATGCAAAACAGTTTCTTGAAATAGTCCGTTGAACTAAATTTCGTATAAATATATTTTGAAGGAAGGAATATGAAACGATTTTTATTTTTAATAAAGAGCGATTTTTATTTTTAATTTTAACTTTTTAAAAATCAAGCAAATATTTTAATGATAAACCAAAAATATTAACATTATTAAAAATAAAGTTTTTAAAAGCAAAATTCATTATTTTCACTTTTTATCAATACTTAAAACATGTGTCCTTATTGTATTAAATAAAATCTTAAATGCCGTATGCATTTTTAGTCAAGGTATTCCATTTATATTTAGGCACAAAAGAAATTCATATATATGAATAAAAACGTGAATCCTAGATTTTTAAGTATGAGATTTGATGCCTCTTTATAAATATATTTGGTTTTTTAAGTAAACGATTTATTTTATATGTACATGGATTCTTTATTTGATTATAGGAAATTCTAAAGCTTTGGATGTATTTAATTTCAAATAATAAGACATTTGTAAGTTATAAAATTCTCTCATTGATTTATGTGATTTTAATTAGCTGAAATGTAAAGCTTAATGAATCAACTATCTTAAATCAATTAGAATATCCTAAGATTGTAACAATTATGTCCACGTGTATTTAAAAAAATAGAATTTAACTTCCTGAGATTTTTTTATAGTTCAACCATTTTGATTATAGAACTATATTTAACATAATTTAACTTTGAATGATTTTTAGAGCTGTATGATTTGCAAATGTTCTTAACTGTATATTTTAAATCTGCCTCCTGTGAAGACCAGTTTGTTCGCCGAGATAAATAAGTGCTGAAAATTTCACTTGTTTCCCCAGCAAATATTTTGTAAACATATTTTGATAAAGGATTTTTTTAAAGATATAGTAAAAAATGTTTTTCTACTGTAATATTTTTGAATGTTTTCCGAAAAAAGAAAACCAATATTTCGCTTAATTTTTGATGATAAGACCCGTTGTAAAATACCGATTTCTTTAAAAAAATTTAAAAAAACTGATATCCAAACTATTGTGAAAGATGAAGTAAAAGCTACACAACCTTTATTTCAACGCGATAATTCATGGTCAGGTTTTGTTCGTGTCATATCTCGCCTTAGCGTTTTCCCGCCTGTAGAGTTAATTTCTTTTCAATCATTTGAATGACGTTAAATAGAGGTTATAATATAAGAGGTTGTATATACACTGTATTTTATCTCTTTTGGAAAAGATTGTGTATCATCAAGTGAATGAATTTTTAAAATTAGATAATCCCTTATGTGTATTTGTTTGAATCGAATGAAGATACAATTCACTCATTTCAACTTTAAATCATGATCTAGAACTTAAAATTATATGCTTATATGCTGTGGGCTAAATATATATAACTTTCTAAACTTGAGAAATACATTTAATGATGCAGTTAAAGGAGAAATTACAGCTAAAAACATTAATTTGGAAAATGTAGGCTACATAAAAGGAATGATCCTAAAATGAACTTTTAGGCAACTCGCGTGCAGACTGTCGCTTTCGAGAGTTTACTTTATCTCCTGAATCCCACACGAAGAGAACAAGAACAGTTTAGCTACATAATTCTTTCTGATTTAATTCTATGTATTCGCTCTCTTTTGCTGGCATTAAAGATAGTGTTGTACTTTTACTTACCTTCTGAGAATATTCTCCAGAAAATTTAAGAATTTTGTGACAGAGAGCAAATAAGTATGGGTAAGAAATTTACAAGAAAATTCAAAACTAAACACCTTGTCTGGCTTGTTAGCACTACAAAACGAAAATAAAACTCAACAAAGGGTGCTTGTAATGTGGATTTTATTGGAAATAGAACTAGATTTTGGCATTCTATGGTACATTCAAAAGTAGTGAGAAATCATTTAAAAGCTGTTGAAGTTTCCTCCGTACTATTAAAAACAGTTTGTTTTGAACCTGTCAGCGTGTTTAGTGTGGTATATTGTCTGTAACCTCCTTCAGAAAAAAATCGTATCCCACATAATGTTCTATTAGATCTGGACCAGATTTAGTCATATTTACTTCTTGTGTAGTAGATTGCCGCTAAAAAGAATTTATTTTATTTTAGTTACATTTAAACTAATTAAAATTTATCAAAAGTTTAGCATTTCTTCAAATAATTTTTCAAAAATTGTTTCTACACCATTTTAAAATTCAATTCAATACTTTTCATGGATAATTTTATTTTCATAAAATGAATAATTTTCTTCATTTTAATAATTTTTTTAAAAATTTGTAACAATATTTTCCCTTTGTATTAGAAAATTATATAATGACAGCTATAAAGAAAGGATTTCTGGAAGCTTACATTAAAGAAAAATGCTCATTTTCGCCTTTACTAGCATTATAATGTCTCGGGTTGATATTCTTTCTGAAATTTGGGTAAGGTAAATATCCTTCCCACTAGAATGTAACGTCTACTATAGTCACAACTGATGAAGACAAGAGCAGATAAATCAAGCCAATAACTTCATCATGCTACAATGTTTTGGACCAGAAATTTGAAATTGAAGATGATTAGAAATATTTTTTATCGAATGATTTGAATTCTAAAAGAGATGCTGGAAAAGAAATGAGCTTCAAACTCTGGAAGTTATTTACGTAAGAGTTTTTATTCATCAATACATCTCTGCTTCCAAGCAAATAAAAGTTAAAAGTTCTTTTAAAGTTTTTTTTTCTCCAAAATTTGATCACGGTTTCCTCCCAAGAATGAGAGCCCCTGCTTGAAACTAGTTTTCACAGAAAAATAAAGAATTATCTTGGATTTTACATGCCCCAAACAGTTAAATCTAAAAACATATAAAACACTGATAAAATTCATATAGTAATTTCTAAAACTATATGCCTATTCCTTATGCAATTTCACAGTTTTGTCTAGTTTTAATGAAAGTTCAAACATGTGCCCTTAAAAGAGGAGGAGGGGGATCACTGTTTTTCCAATGTCCAAAAATTAACTAAAATATAAATTAATTAGTAAGCTGACAGGTTTTCGGCATTTTTTTATTATAAATACCAAAAAGTCTTGCCAGAAACAAACTGTATACAATCTCAAAGTTAAAAAAAATTAGTTTTTCAGCCATATTACTTCGTAATTTTTTTCTAAATTTCCAATCATTCTTTCGATATTAATTCCAGTATAAGATTTTCACTTCTACTTTTAATTCATAGTAAATCATGTGTTTAGTAAAATGTATAGATCTCAACATAGGAAGACAATTAATTTATATTTCAATATTAAAATGCTTTTGTTCGAAAGCAGGTTTAGAATTAAAAAAAACAATTTATTTTATACAATTGAATACTTCTGATTTATTAAGGAACAAAAGTGAAATTTAACCAAGCGAATTCCATGTTTGCAGTTTAACTGACAAGAGGGCTAATGGTTTTGGCGAATAATCTGGTCACGAAAAGTGGCTATTATTGTGTCATAATCACATCGTGTTAAGGTGATAAAGGAGCAGGCACAGTGGAGCTATTATTAATTTCTGTTTTATCTTTGAGTAATTTGCCTTAATGTTTATAGTAACGGTTTCTGTAATTTTACATTTTGATAGAATAAATTTACGCAGTTAAATGGAAACTTTGCCTTCTCAACTGAGTTGAAAACTTTTTCATAATGTTTGTACTAAATATTTTTGATGCTTGAGAAATTGGGTAAACGTGTAGATAGCAGATGATATTGTGTTGACTGCGGAAGTGATAAAGAATTTATATATTGACACATAGTTTATTTCAAAGTTATGGAAGTTTTAATCAAGAAGTGAAACGCAAATTTTGCAAAACAATGATTTTACCATTCACTGACGTTAGAATTATCTGTGGGTACATCCTTTTATTGTACAGAGCCGTACATCTAATTAGATGATAGATTATTTCGTATTCGAGATAGTCAAGAAGAGATAATTTAATTAGATAAGTAGTCCAAATATCAAGTTTGAGCCGAAGTAGCGAACGTACTAAAAACGACTTTAAATGTGACTGAAATAAATAGGCAAGATATCAAAATAAGATATTTGATTTATCAAGAATTACTACAAATTGAATAATAATATATGTAATGCATTAATAAATGTCAGTTCTGACAACTACGAAGGGGAATACGAAAAAGTTGGGGAATATTAAGAGAAACTAGATAATAACCAGGTTAGAAGAATTTATTAAAAAAAATATTTTCTTATATGCAAACTTCGGTGAATGACGAGACTAAACTAAACTTTTAACTAAAACAAAAAGTAAAATTAGTTCAATTTAGGCTGGAATTGAAGGAATGTCTTAGGTTTTGGAGGCAGTTTGGCAGAATTCACATGGGTGCTAACATCGGCGATAGAGGCAAATTTCAATATATCTATAAAGCTTGAGAGTTTGCTGTAGAGCACGGGAAATCGTTGACAATTACCCGCTAGCTGTTACAAATTATATCAAGGTTATCGATATCCCGTAAAAGGGGATTTGGTGGCAAAGAATTACTCGTTGGAAATTATGTCAGGCACTATTGTCACTGGTGGTGAAAAATACTACATATATTAATTCTAAACTGAATATTATGCAATTTTAAGACAAACTGAAGTCATTTTAACTGAAACCAATTAGGGTAAGGATGGGAAAATATGCTGTCATGCTGCTTTCAGTGGTAGAATCATGCAATTCTGAGAAATTGTTAAGAATCTGGTTACAAAATACAGAGATTAACAATAATAAAAAACTGTTATGACGATATATTATCACAGTTTTTACAGTTATTTCAAGTGAAAGATGAAAGGATTTTATTATCAAAATCTGGATTCAAATCATATAACTTTAAATTGGAAACAAAATAATAAAAAAAATTGAAATGTCATCACCGACTGCTAATGTTATAATGTTTGAGAGTTAGTAACAGAACAAGGTAGATGCAACAAATTACACCAAGGTTATTGATAGCCTGAACACGAGATTTAGTAGCAAATAATTACTGCTCATGGTTTAGTGCATGGAGTCAAAAATCTGAAATCGGATATGTTTGGCGATAAAACTCATGATCCTCAACATTGTTTTAGTACAAGTATTTTGAAGAAAAGCACGACAAAATAAAGACGTCTAAAATTTGTTTGTTTGTTTAATAGTTATTGGTCAGCGTTCTTGAATCTGTAAGTTGAATGATCTATACATGATTTGTCAAAAAAATTAATTATAATGTGTACAAAAGATCTAAATATGTAAAGATCTATACCATGGAAAATTCAACCAGTGATAAAAATTTAAATTTGATGTATCAAAGTTAACCAGAAACTCTTTTGCAAACATTGTTGGTATAAATTAAGGTAAGTGAGTGTTAGAGCGTTATTTGATGCAGGATATAAGAAGTCAAGTTTCTTAAAGTCTAAAATTAGCCATATAAAAAGTATTGTTTAAAGAAGTGAAAAGTTAACATAAGAAATGTTTGGTGTTCTCAGCTCTTTGAGGCAACATAAGTGCTATAAATTATTCATGCGTAACTTAAGGAAAAATTAAACTTGTAAGATTCAAGTTTTGGACAACATATCATTTGCGAACTGGCCGGATGAGGCTCTTGCCCTCCTTAACCTGCGAAATGATATGACCCAGTTTTCATGTTCTTCCGATGTTACACAGCGCGACTTCTTTTTTTAGGGATATCTGACACACTGAATTTATGCTTTAAATCTTTGCAGCAACAAAAAACAGTTAATGTGATTACGCAATTGAGAACAGACGTATTATTCTTCGAATTCCAGTCCATATTTTTTTTTTGATTTACTAGAAAATATTCAGGGATCTTTCCTCCTCCTATCTCTCATTCTGTATTATTTATAATAAATATTTAGACATGTAATTAGACTTTTTAATTGACTTTCTTATCTTTTTATATATAGATAATGAAAACTGAAGTTGAATAGATATCATTTAAAACAGGATAGTTATAAATGAACTAAAAACGTAAATTGTTAGTTTTTAGTTGTTAAATAGAACAAATGATTCAACACAGAAGAGTTTCTTTCACAGAAAATTCGTAAAACTACGAAATTTCAAAAATATATAAAATCAGAAAGCTAGTGATAAATCGGTTACAGAATTCTATTTAGCTTTAATAACTTCAGTTATAATTTAAAATACCAATATAAAAAAGTAGTAATCTTAAAATTTGGTAAAGACATCTTTTGCTATTGAAAAACAAATGTTGCGAATTTCTGATTTATAAATTCTTTTCATTCTTTTTCAAATTCTTACATAACAAAAGTAACAGCCAAGTATGAAGATATTCAACTGCTGTAAATTCAGTAAGTCTGTTTTATTTTATTTGTTTCCTTCATTTGAATTCAATTCTAGAATAAAAATAGGTAGCCCTTCCACGCCTGCATGGTGTCTTGAAAAGTCGTTCAAAGATGCGTCAAGCATACCGAAATAAATCATTTTTGCAGTGAAGCATAAGGAACCACTATATGGGGAATAGAATAGAATGGGGTACCACTACTATCTTTTTATCATGGAACTAAGTAAAAGAAAAATATACACCAGATAAAATGTGCAAGACAAGTTTATAATAACCCAGTTTCTTGAATGATGACAAAAGTCAATAAACTTTTTAGTGAACATCTTCGAAGCAAATAAAATACATTTAAACAAATCTTTTTTTATTTTTACCGGGGCTCTTGTATCTACTCGATGCCTTTACGGCTGTCTATTTGATTGAAACATGCAACACTTGCTAAAGAAACAAAACAGTAGACCTTCATTGTAAAAGTACAGTAGATCTTTGCTGGTACACGACGCGTTGCTACCGACGAAAAAAATAATATTAAGTGAAAACAATCAATAATTTGGCAATAATTTATCGAAATAGAATGAACGGTACGACAGTATATAGAATACGAACTAACAAATTTTCATTTTTATATATTAGATTTATGCATTCTTTTAGAATTATAAAACTTGGTGTTTTTTCAGAATGGTAATGAAAGAAATTATTTATTGTATCGCTTGACTCGTTTAATATTCGTTCAGAATTCTCACGTTTAATTTTAGAAAATGTGATTAAAATATTTTCTCTTAAAATTGATTGAACATAGAAAATATATTTATATTATAAAATCGTCAATATAGTTGTAACCATAATTTTTGAAAATTGAGATGGTGCAAAATTAGTTGTACTACAATATTTTTGGCAGTTACGGCGAAAAACGCTAACATTTAATTAAAATTTAAAAAAATAAAGCATGGCTGGTCTCCTTTTTCTTTCTCGCATAATCTGTAATAAAGTTGTTACCTCTGAGAATGACTTGCAAGACATTTCGTTTATAGCTACAAAATATTAACCTTTACTTTTATTTAGCATTTCTACAGAAGTTATTGCTTCCTCGGCGAGTTATTTGGTGATTAATCATTGGTAAATAAATGCGGTTGAGGTTCAGTTTTTTTAAAAATTTTTAGATAACTGTACTATTCCTATAACTATCCCGTAGATGTCAGCAATAAGCTGACCAAGTTTCATCGTAATCAGATGAACGGTTTAAGAAGGCATAAGAGACATACAGACAAACATTCATTTTTATTAATATAGATAACAAAATGTATATACATGGAAGCAATAAAACATAGTCACAATTATTCAACTCATCTCAGTTCTGAACAAAACTTTTAGAATGTTTAAAGTAAATATTAAAAGATTTCAGCTCATGCAATAGGGTTGAGATCCTGTATATCTGTGTTTTAATTTTTATTTGGAACATAATTTTATTTGATTTAATTCACTGACAAAGAGCCTTCTGTAATGGTCCGATTTCCGATCTATGGCAGAACTGACTTATCTGTATGCCAGGCCTATTCTTAAATTTCTCAAAAGCCCTTACAGCTCATCCGTGTAATGCAAATGTTTCATTAAATGTGCTTAAAATTGTTTCTATTGATTTAAAATAAAATATCCTTTTTCAATTTTAACGAAACAAATATACATTTTCATACATTCATAAAAATGTCCCTTGAATAGATTGGATTGAACTATTTGTGCAAAATGCAGGCAAAACTTCAAGAAACTTATAAGCATCTTTAAATTAAAATCCTATAAACTGTCTTTTAATTTAAATACTTGTTATAATTTGTCATTTGTTTCTTTAATTCTCTGAGATTTTTGAAAAGTCACTTTCTTTCATTGTTCAAGGCCGTTACTTGCCCTATTTTCCTTGTTAAAGCGTATAAAGATTTTATTCTAATAAACTGTAACTGTTAAATCGATTTTTGCATTCATAATTGGCATATGCTTTTGACAAACATTATTAACACATCACATGTTTTCTATTAACTTAAAATGAGGTCGCATGTTCATTGAGAAATAAAATTCGCTTATTACTAACAACCCAATAACCTGATACAGGAAAAAAACTCGAGTAATTATTTTTGCTTCCAGAAGCGTGCTTTCGCAATTGAATTTGAAAACCTGGTTATGAGAAATATTTGCAACAAAAACAAACGGAATTTCATAATTTACTATTAATTAAATTAATCAGATTTGAAAAACATTTAATATTCTATTAAATATTTGTCATTGTTAGAAACATTGTCTAATTTGCTTCGACAAAACGCTTTGCAAGTCAAAAAGAAAAAAAAAACCCTCAAACCAACCTTTTCTTTCTTTAGGATTGCTTTCTTTTAAACATAAGACAGAATACTATATGGTGGCAATTCGCATAATGTTCTGATCTGTCTAAAACAATCACCAACTGCTTGGTATGCAAATGAATGAAAATGAGCCTTTTAAAACATGTAATAATGGTGAAACCAATTAAAGATAATTTATTCCTCCCTCAACATTCATTTCCGAAAGATTTATTAGCCCTTAAAAAAACTCTTTAACGGATATTAACATGTATCTTTATTGGAGTTATCAGCTAGATGATAATTAAATGCTATGCAAACATTTTCAATGAAAGCTTCAAAACGGTTAATTTAAACTTAATTTTGTATCTAATTTAAATTTTAAAAAGCGGCTTTTCTCAGACTTTATCAATATGGCGTATTTTTTTCCAAGCGTTTTAGTAGAGTGAATATCCATTTAGGCACCTTCCCTCTGATATACTGGCTTTAAAACTGATATTGATTTATAAATATGGTACTAATTGCATGTGCCAAATTTCCTTTATCCAGCTTACAGGAGCTTTATGGGGTTGCATTTACATAATCCATAAATAGACAGACTGACACACAATCCTACCTTATGTGGATTTTGTCTTAATACAAATCTTCAGTTTTGCTGATCAAATAATAAGCCGCATTCTGCCATCAAAGGTTGTTACGTTTTCATCTTATGTTTATGTTCACGCGGAAGGATAAATGATTCAAAATGTGACGAAAATCAGCCATTCAATGAAAAAACCAGATGAAATATTTCGATTATTTAGTTAATTGCCTTTTTTAGCTCACAGCGTACTCTCAGACATGGCAACAGAAAACATCGAAGTCAAACATTTGATAAATGTTGACAAAGGATCGAAACTGTATCTTTGATATATTTTCTCGTATATTGAGATACTTTTGATATTTCTAGACTGAAAAGTTAAAGGATTTTAAAATAACCAGAATTTGTTTCAATTATAAAAAATTATGCATCGTTTGATTTATTTGTATTATTTCATTTTTCTCTTCATTTCTTTTCGTTTCTTTCATTTGATCAGACATCCTTTTTTTCCGATTTTGATTCAACTTTTATCTCTTATTCTTTGATGTCTGCTATTTGGAAAACTGACTGATGCTTTGGATCATTTTTCTCCTTGTTTATGCACAATGTTTCTTTTATTCAAAGAGGGATATATATTTCCTTTGCTCCTCTTGCAGGGGGGAAATACCTGTTTATTTATAGGTCGAATATCAGAGTTATACCAGCTAATTAATATTATTTCTGATTATAAAGCATCGATAAGAATTATATGCCGGCTAAAGAATTCTTCTTATTAGATTTTTTAAATTCGTGAATTAATTTAATAGGTACACCTCAAAGAGAAAGTAAAGAAATTTTTATTTAATCACTCGAGGAAAATATTTTGTAATATGTGAAGACGTTAGACAAATTTTTCATAAAGTTGTATTTTGGTTAACTTTAGAAAAGCAAGCTTTTCCCACTAGTGCTATAAATATATTTTAATAAATATGGAAAATACTTTTAAAGTATTGCTTGCTCCATACTTATAGCTTCCAAAAAATTTTGGAAATATTTTATATTTAAGTGCGCATCATTTTCCTGTATATTAATATATTTTTGAAAAATATACATTCTCAATAACGAGAATTTTTTTAGATAAAAAATGTATTATGCACTATATTCCACGAATATTAAATATTCATTTCTTTGTTTATTATAATTTATCCATCTATTTTTGAAAATTTTATCTTTAAAAATTATTTCGAAAGGCGTTCCATTCGAAATATTTCCTTACAATATGATAGAAATTATGACAAACCTTAGTGCTTTGTTTGCAAATTTATTTTTTTATTACTTGCCTTTTTTCTGTTACAATAGCTGAAAATTGCTCTTATGGCAAATTGTTTTGTGATCAAAATGTGATGCCTATTTTTGATATATTTTTAAATATTTTAAAATTAATATTTTAAATTACAGGCAGTAAAAATGAATGAAAAACTTTTATTCAAATAGTAACTTGTATTTCCATCGATTAAGCATACTTTTCTTTAAGTATGCTCAATTGACGAACAAAATTGTAACATCAATCAATGTATTCAAAGCAGTGGTGAGAAATAAAGAACCTTTAACTTACAAGAAGTTTAAGGAATCGCCAAGAAGATGTCTCATTTTGCAGTGAATATTGGGCTAAATAAAAGAAAAGAAAAGAGTATTTCACCAAAAGGAATGAAAAATTTTCTGCTTCGTGAATGTTTTGAGGAGTTGAGCACCAAATAAAAATCCCAAAACTTTTATTTTACTTAAAAAATAGTCTGCATTATACATTTTCCTGTTAAGAAATAAAAATTGCTTCAATTAGCATCTGATATTTTTCACTTCTAATAACCACGATGTTTATGTTTGTATAAAGTCTTCAAACTTTTCAAATTTAAATTACAATCAATACATTTTTCCATTGAAAATTAGATTGTGGAGCATTGATTGCCGTGCAATCAATGTATCAATACCTAATCCCCTCCTTCAGCGGGAGTTTATTATATTACAAATTTTTTAAGCTCATAAGAATAAACTTTTTGTTACATAATTCAGGAGCACTAATCACCTCAGAAGGGTTTTATTTTATTTAATTAGATATGTGTCACAAATTAAACGAAAATAAATTTGTAAATTGGCTAAACTATGAACAAAAATGTTTTTTAAGATAGGCATCACATTTTGGTATGAGATAAGGGCTTTTAAGATAGGCTTTGAATAAGTTAATTAGATATTTCAGGCTGGAAGAATTTTAACCCCGAAAGATTAAATATGCTCCAGACTCCATACATATGGAGGATTTTCAATGGTGTCAAGTATTAAATCCTTTCACTGACTAGCTGCGAATATACTAGCCCTGTATTTTTCGAAGGGTGCGATGCGAAAATCAGTAAGTCCCTGCTCTAAGTTAAAGGCGTTAATTCAGTTTAGTTTTTTATTTATTAGTAGCTTCTGTTAAGAGTGCCTCTTTAAAGAGAATCTTTTATTTCACAATCATGTGAAAAGTATAATTACTTATGTCATCTAAAACATAATTACATATTTTCTTAGTTATGAGGGAATATCATGTAGTTTTTTTTATTTCTGTTAGATGAGCTGCAAATTCCGAATTTTAACTGCCATATCACAATTGATACAGCCATGAAAGCATTAATCCTTTTGTACAGAGATTTTCATTTTCGGAATAAAGAGTAATTAGAGAGTAAATCAGAGGGAAAATGTATGCTACTGGTACAAGTTTCTTTTTTTAATATCAAAGAAGTACCGTTGGACTGATTTTCATGTAATTTGTTTAGAGATGAACTAACAAATTCGACTGTACATATTGAGTTAATTGCTCTTGTCATAAAAATACAGGTTCATCAGAATAGAAGACTGGGATTATAAAAATAAATCATGCAAAATAACAAAAATAAATTTTTATAAATTTTGCTCAGACTACCATTTGATTTCAATTTTCATACATTTATCAAGAAAATCACTAACCTTCGTATTAATTAGATTATGCATATTATTAATGACCCTAAAGACGTCTACACGATAGTCTTACGGAATTTTCTCTCGGTATTAGGCTTCCTGAATTCGACGCTTAAGGTGAACAGAATATCAGTAGTCCCTGTGTACCATGTTCTTACTGCACACCAAGAGAAGATAGGAAGGGTTAAGATGGGAGCATTCAGCTAAATCCATAATAAACTTTTCATTACCCTTTAAGAGTCAATTTTCTTATCTGAGTGTAAAGACCTGAGTGATATGTTCCTCGATTCTTGGACTGGATGGTATTATTCCAATTTTATTCTTCTGAACCTCAGTTTTTAGAGATAAAATCACAACATTGTGTGCAATGAAGAAATTATTGATATCATCAGTCTGAAAAGTTTAATCATAAACTTGACTGAAATGGCCTCACAAAATGTGGAGACGTGTAGCAGCATTAATGAAGCAGAAAATTAAAATGTACTTAAATGAAAGTACGTTTTTCATAACATTTTAATGCAGAACTTTGACTATTCATGGCTTCATACCCGGGAAGTAAGACATTCAACTCTGTAGGATTCTATTTCACGTTCACAAATTATTTTCCTTTAGTTTTCTAATTTCTCAAATTTCAACTCTACATTTAGTTACTCTTGAAACACTTGAAATCAAATAATTCAAATTGCTTGAAGAATCAAACACCACCTAAACACCAAAACATCAACTCAAGATCTGATGATTTCGTATTTTGATTTTCAATGAAGATTTTTCGAACAAAATCTTATTTACATTATTACTCAGTATTTTTGAAAAACTTCTTTTGGGTGCCATTTAATAGGCTTTAATATAGCCAAAGATATTCATTTTGAAGGAAACGCATTGATTCCAATATTTTCATGCGCAATTGTATTTGATTGGTTAGAAACTAATTCGCATAATGGTATTCTAAACAAATGAATTCACCAGCTTTTATATAATGAATGAAATCTTATTTTCAGTTACAAGCAATAGTTAATCAGATAGGAAATTCGTTAAACTGAGAAGTACTTTTTTATAATAAATATATTAACATGTTTCATCTTTCAACATTAAACAATATTTTAATCAAATCTAGAGTTGGTAAGTTTAGAATTTAAAATTACCAAAATAAAAGTTGATTTATAGAAGAAAATTCTATGAAATAATCTAAATCCAATTAAAATAAGTTTATACGTAAAATATTTATGTTGAAGAAGCAATTCATCATCCGAATCAACATTTTTCTCTTCATTTCCTGAAGAGAAAAATGTTTTTCGAATGAAATTTTTATTTTTTATTCTTTCGTGTATGAAGTCTACAAGATAAATGTCCAGGTCATCTACTGAAACTTTCTGCTTTAAAGAAAAAAAGTACATGTATTTCAATTTGATCCGCTTGTTTGTGAAAATAGAATCATAAAATTGGAACCAATTTAAACAATATATGATATATGGGATCTTTTCACTAAAATATAGTATTGTATCAAGTTTTGACTAAATCAAAAAAGGAAAGCTATTATGCTTACCTTCTTGAACCACGTGCGTAAGAACATGGTTGCTCAAAAAAAGCTATACAGATGAAATTAGTCACTTTTTATCATAAAGATCTCAATTCTTGAAAGAAATTTTCATCAGAAGTTTTCGAAACTTTTTCATAGCTATTTTCATGACGAACAATGAATTATGTAAAAAAATTGGTAAGCTAAATTGTGAAATTTCGATATATTATTAAATTATTTTCACTAGCCCAATTAATTAATATATCTAAGAAAAAGTGTCTTCTTGAGCCTTTTCTATAGACAAGTTTTGTGAAGATGTGATAGTAAATAACAAAGCTGCAGAGGTATAATAATACTTTTGTTGACGACTTTGCATGCGATGGTGATGTTCCATGACATCATAGAATTTTTTTCCTCAGTTCCTCTCTAAATTTATTCAACGATATCTCCACTTCCTTTTTTTACTCGTGATTTAAATTACATTGATATTAAATAGGAAACTTCTTTTAGGACAAATAAAGAACAGTAAAATAAGGATAATTTATTAAAAATGAATTTTCAAAAAGATTTAAAAGCAGTAAGTAATGTTTTATTTTTATTTTAATTAAAACTTTTAAAAAAATTACTTCGTTCGACATTCCCCTCCACGTCAAGTTTGTATATACATATTTTAAGTTTGGTATCTCTAGCTCAAACTATCTGGCTTGTAGAATGCCAATACACACGCACACACACACAATTGTAATAAAAAGAATAAATCGTCTTTGTGGATAAATCTGGGGAACATCTTTTTTATCAAGTAGCAGGTTTTATAGATAGATTATTCCTTGCCCATTCTTAAAACGGAAAGATAAATAATTCATTTAAACTTGTCTTCCCCTCAACCGAGCATTTTATTTCCTTCTGATAAATAGTTTTTGCGACAATCACTAACAACAAATAAAAGTAACCTTAAGAATCAAAATTTCTTTTTTTTACTCTTAAAGCTCTTCAGAGAATAAGTATTGAAACACAAAAAAATCGCCATTTTTTAAAAGAATTCTTGTAAACTCAGGAAATAATGTAACCTATTGTTGTCGACGGAAGATTGTCTTTTTTCTTTTCTATCAAAGTAACATGAGAGATTATATCTGGAAATGGATTATTTGCCATATATCAAGAAATGTTTTAAAAAACTTCCTTCGTGGATTTTGCTAATTAGAATGATTGAAGAAAGCTGTTTCTAAAATATGACATTAGCCTTTAAGCAGTTTCGAAAATTTTAGTACGTTAGAACTGAGCTTTGAGTCCTTTTAAGTTTTGAAAATTAATCATATGAACTGATAATCAATTTAATGAATAAACTTTGAATAATTATCAGTCGTCTAATAAACAATTTGAAATGATAAATTGTATTTTTAGTCAAACGAATTGATGGAATATAAATATTTCAATCAAAGTAAATGTAAATGACAAGTAATGGTTTTAATATTCACTATCCGATAAACATAAATGTAAAGAATAATATTCTTTATATATGGTTCCAATCGAAGCTTAAAGGAATAGATATGATATCAAGTTCTTTATCATACATGATGTATTGCTATTATTTTATGATATATATCATAAAATGCAAAATTTTCCTTTGAACACAGTCGTTCAAAGAAGAAGAAAGGGAGTTAATTTTTTCCTCAATCAGAAAAGGGAATTAAATTTAGATTAATTAACTGTAAACCTCGTCCTTGTTAATTCCTCAAATCTATGGGTCAATTAAAAGTTGCAAATAAAAATTCGGATCCAATTATTTTGTCCAGTCAAAATATTATTAAACGTTTCCTATTTATCTTCAAATTTATTTGGCAACTCTATTTCACTTTCAGTTTCCATTCTTAACTTATTTTCCTTTCAAAATATTAGCTATTGTTAAAATAATTGATGAACTCAATAGACATGTTAAATTTGAATCTGTAGGAGGTGTAGAAGGAGGAAATCCATTGTTTGAACATTCCCGAAGATCGAAAACAATATTCTTAGTTCCAAACCTTTCACTTATGGCTAGTAGAGAAGAGGAGAGAAAGAGCAACAATAATGGGGATTAGAAGTTGAGCTTCCCTTATTATCCGTCGTTTCCAGGGAAGAAGTAGATATTATAAATATATAAGGACAGAAAGTTGTTTTCGAATACAAGATTTGTGCCAGTAACGTGCGGTATTGTTTCAAAGTGCAACACTATTTTAGTAACAATTCAGCAGCAATAATTGTTTTTATCATTTAATTAGAAATCTCTTCTCTATATTTTTCCATTGATCTATCCAAGATTTTCTACTTCTTATAGAAAGCTAGAATGATTGATGACGGTTTCTATTCTGTTCTTTTGATTAACTTATTAGCCAAAGGCAAGAAGACTCAAATCAGAATAAGTGTAATTTTTTTCTCGCAGCATTAAGTTATGGAGGAAAAATCATGCTAAATAAACATGAGACTTTCTATTCAAGTGATAGCTTATAACTTCAATAGAAGTAAAACTGGTTCACGAAAGATATCAGACTGTTTTCAACAATATGGCTTAATATTTTTTATCTATGTATAATGATATGAATATATTATATGATTATACGAATACATTATATGAATCATATTAATATGATTTTTAATAGAGAAGATAAAGTATTTTGATATTGTTTTGGAAAACTAATTTCTCTTTCTTATGTAAAAGAAATTTGAAATTAATAGCTAAGCATATAAATCTTGTTTACCAATTGAATCGTGAGGTAATATTCAAGTGAAAATTCAATTGAAATTACCATTTAATTTTGTTACAAACTCTAAATTCTGTTCTAGGTTATTTGCAAAAATGCATGGAACAAACATATTATATATATATATATATATATATATATATATATATATATATATATATGTGTGTGTGTGTGTGTGTGTGTGTGTAATTAATGTTTGTCTGTATGTCTCTTATGCCTTCCTAAACCGTTCATCCGATTACGATAAATCTAGATCAGCTTATTGTTTATACCTACGGGATCGTTATAGGGATAGTAAAATTATCTAAAAATTTTTAAAAAATCGAATCTCAAGGATTACCAAGGATTAATCTCCAAATAACTTGCTGAGGAGACAATAAATTCTGTAGAAATTCTAAATCCAAGTTAAAGGTTAATATTTTATAAAAGTTAATTTTTTCTATAGTATGTGCATATGCATAATCATGCAAGCCATTCTCAGAGGTAACAACTTTATTACAGATTATGCTAGAAAGTTTTGGGGGTTTTGCATTTTAATAAAATTTTAGCGTTTTTTGCCGTAACCACCAAAAATATTGTAGCACAAATAATTTTTCCCCATCTTTATTTTCAAAAATTATCGTTTCAACTAAAAACACGATATTATTTTATAAATATGTTTTCTATGTTTAATCAATTTAAAAAAAAAAAAATATTTTAATCCCATTTTCTAAAATTAAATTTGAAAATTCTGAGCAAATATTAAACGAGTCACGAAATACAGTAAATAGTTTCTTTCATTGGCATTCTGAAAGAACACCACTTAATATCACTTAATATTATTTCTTTCGGCGGCAGCAACGCGCCAGGTACCAGCTAAGGAAATATAAATTACAAATGCACAAGATAAATCATTGTCTGTCAGCTGGGAAACGAAATTTCCAATTATTCCAGTTTTCGTCGCTTTATTTATATTAACTGAATAAAATAATGGCTCCGTAACGGGGATAAAAGGTATATATGTGAGGCTATTTAGAGAACTGTTTATCGATCATAACTCCAAAGAAACAAAGAAAAGTAACACATTAAAAATTACAGTAGAGGAATTTCTTAAAATTGAGCTGAAAATTTGATCAGTAGTTTTAATAAATTAAATAATTATCAATATGACATTTTTTTAAGAATAATAACCTATTTTTTTTAGTTCTGGATTTTCATCTTTTTATTATTTTTCATTTAAATATCTGATAAAAGTTCAGAATATAAAAAAAGAGTTTAAAGATATAAAAGAATGATAATGTAAGAATTTAAGGTTTTAAAAAATTATAAATTAATCCTATTGAAATGAAAAAGGTACCATAAGAATCTTTCTCAAATTTTTGCATCCGAGTGGTTTAGTATGTCTGCATCTTTTCAGCATAACATTATTTTTTCTTTCAGAACAAACTCAAGTGCAGCACATACAGAAAAAAAAACATATCAGATTTTAGCAATTTTTTTCCTTTCTCATTAGTAATCTGGGCTTTATTTACCGCTTAACTGGTTTGTCCGAATTATGTAAGTGCCTCGATTTATTCAATTTTGATCATTGTGAGCAAGAAATAAGCCATTCTTAATGATTATAATTCAATATTGAAATTACTTCAAATACATAGATAAGTTAGGTATTCAAGAGATTCACATTAGAATCAAAATAAGAAAATATTCCCAAAATAGAAGGTGTCATCTTGTTTGATAGTAAAAGAAATAAAACAGTTAAATGGTTAAAAAATGTTTTAACTTTTCCCAATGTTTCATGATTGATGAGCGTATTACCAATTTAATGAGATTTGATATTTTCAAAATCAAAATACATATCAACTCCATGTGGGTTCCCACAAAGAAAACTGGTTTTTATTATTACCCATTTGCATCATATGAAAATATGAAAAAAAGGCCCATATCAGGGAAATTTTTTTTATTTCATATTTAGGTGTAAAATTGTATAAAAGTAGAAAAAAAATTTTTTTTGAGCACTATTTGTTAGTAACTTTGCTCAGAGTGGTAATATTTGAAATGTGGGAAGCATATAGGTATAGAGTATATAATATGAATATAGTATATATCATATTATATGCACATTATATAGCATTTAATATAATGCAGCTTATATATACGCTCCAGTGATAGTGACCAGGAAAATTGGGCGTATATATGCGCTATTGATGCAAATAGGTTAAGACAAAAACATCCCCCTCAATCAAACACGAGAGGTTGTTAATCTGTATAGAAAAGTGCAAAAGTAGATTGAAAAGCAGCGCATCTAACAACTTCAGAAGCCAAATAGCGAGACCCGTCTGAGCACTTGCAAGGATTCCAAGGAGTCGTAAGTTTCCTTTTTGTGACCCTTAACTATTCTTCACCAGTTCTTCAAGTGAATTCTCGATCTTGTATCCTGTATCCTGGCACAGTTTGCGTGCCTTTTATTGATCTTCTGATCAAAAGGTGTTATGAGGATTGATGGTGCTGCAGGAAACTCAAGTAAGTTCACCTTCTTCAGATGCTTCAAGAGCACTGCAAAAATTGCAGCTGATTTACTTTAAAATCAAATTATTAGTAAAGTTATTTGATATAATTTCAGATAAATTGATATAATTCAGATAAATTCAGATTTAGACGGATGTAAATCACAATTTTGATATAAATACTAAAAATTGAAATATTTCAGAAGTTTCGTGTTTTCACTTCGTACTAGAAAATAGAGGTGTTCCCCAAATACTTATTGTGTATTTCTGGAAGTGCTTACTGTAAATAATTTATTTTGCATTGATTTCATTATTTATTTTTATTGCCGTATAATTATTGTTATGTAAAAAAGCTAACTTTTCTCCAAAGAAACTCGAAATGTAATTCATTGAACAGTAAATGGGTGTGTAGACATATATATATATATTGTTTGAATTTTAGCATATTTTTATGCATTTGAAATCTGAGTATTCAGTGTCTATAGTCTAGATTTTGCCTTTTCTTTATTTTAAATAATAAAATGTTTCATAATATAAGAGCAAGAACATATATACATAAAAAAATCTCCCCCATGTGTTTGTACTATGGTGCCATGGCCAAATGATTGCACTGATATTTAGACACTGCAATGAAAAGTAGAGATACAGGCTAAATATTTATCTTTTTATTGAAATATAATAAATGCAATCTGCAAATCTTTGAAAAAAAAGATATATTAATTTGCGAATAAAATAGTTATTAGAGATTATGCTAGTTTTTGCTTAGTGAATTTCGAAATAACCAGTAATATAATTAAATTATACATTTTTATTATTGCCCATTAATAGAACATCCATTTCCTTTGAAATTATTTTGAGCTTAATATTTGCTTTTAATGCTAATAACTATATTTTATAATATTGAAATTATAGTATAACTTGATTATATTTTCCTATCATATTTTCCAGCTCCATAGTTCTAATCATTTTCATCACTCATAATTACTTTTTCCTATAACTTTTGAACTTTCCATCAAATATCTTTATTTTAGTTTTGAATATTTTGATTGCATTTATCTAAAATATCTTTCATGCGTTAAAAGATCAATAAACATAAATACAACATATTATGAAAAAAGAAAATCAGATGTATTTTCATTTACGGATGATTTCATTACGGATTTTCATTACGGATTTACTTCATCATGCAGTCTAATATCCAGTTGTCTCATCTTTTTACTTACGTCTCTATATTAATCATTGCGTCATTAAAAATTATATTATTCTCATAGAGTCTATGGTAATATCTTGATCCCTATAGCATCTGTAAAAAACAAAAATGTGAAAAGTTTTATTTAAACAATGTTTTAAATCAAAAACCTCCGTTTTATAAGTAAAGCAAAATTTATTCATAAGCTGCCTACAAATATGAAACAGACAAAGTATTCAAATGTAAACATCTGCCTTTGGATTCATGTTTGAATAAACAACTTACATGTACATTTCAGGCACAATTTATGTTTGGATGCAAAGTAGTTTGCGCAAAGTTTTGGAAAGTATAATTCTTCGTCACGCTTGAGATTTCTTTCGAAATTCTTCAGAAGTTTTAACGAAACGATATGTATTTAAAAATAATGTAACTTTATACATTCATTCCTTGGTTAACTCTTCAAAGTTAGTAACAACAAATTTAAGATAAAAAATTCTTTTATATAAGAAAAATTATGCATGTTTTATTTTAAATATTATCGCATCTATTTAGTTTTGTCATAAAGTTACAAAGCAAGAGACTTATTTCTATACAATTTTCAGTTTGCAATTTACCTTTTTAATAAGTAATTAACTTGTAAATTTTCCTTTTTTTTTTCAAAGTAATTACCTTGTAAGTTTTCTTTTTTTAAAGTAATTACCTTGTAAATTTTTTGTGAAAAAAAATATTACAGAGAATTTAGTATTCAAGTAGCGTGCATGACTAATCTTAATCGTTCAAAAGTAAAAGTATTCAAGTATTCGTGAAAGTAAAAATAAGTCTTTGAAGTAAAAGAAAATAATTTTAAATCTAGTATGAATGAAGTAGGATTCTAAACAGGCATTTTGGCCAAGGGGAAACGAGTCTTTCCCTTGATCAGGGCGTCCTGGGTTCGAGTCCCGGTTCGGGCATGGTTGTTCTATATCTGTTCTATTTGCGAGATATGTGAATGTTTCCCCTGGTAAAAAGAGTTTGCGATGTGTGAGTAACTAAGGCATACTTGTGATATAGTTGGGGAAACTAAAACAAGAGATGCATCCTTGGCTTAAAATCGCTGACTTCGTCAGCGAGCTTGTGCATGGCAAGTGCCATTAGACACAACAACAACAACAGGATTCTAAACTTCTTAGCACACTTATTTCAGGGGGAAAAGTGTTATTCCTGGCTTCGGATTTATTTTCTATCACTGTTTAAGTAAAGAAATAGGAAGGAAAATGTAAAGGAAACTTGGGATGAAAAAAAGTCATTCCCAGCATTCGTTTTACATACTCGAAATTTCAATTGGAGATGAGATTTCCGGAAATGTCTTTCAAAAGATGGCTTCATGGCCGTTGATTCTTTTCTCCAATTAATGAAATGACAAATTTGCCTTGGTTTCCTTATCAATTGAAAGAAACATAGTGAGAGATAAGAAAGGAAGAAAGTAGTATAAAGTTTCTCTTTTCGAAACTGAAAACTTTTGTGTGCTTAACTGGCTTATAAACCTATTATATTGTGACATACATATATGTGTGTGTGTGTAATGGTATTTTAAAATTCTGTTTCAATCCAAATTAATTTCTATAATTATCTTAATTTAACCATAATAGCTTCATTCTAAAAATTTCCTCATCCAGTTCCATTTCTCCACTTAATTAATTCAAGAAATGCTGCGCAAAAAAATGTTTCGTCAGTGACTCCCAAGCTCCAAGGGATTGATAAAAGTTGCTGAAGTAAACAAATACTTTTTTAAAAAAGATCCCTATGTTTCCCCTTCTTTGAGATAGACACATGCAGAAATCCCTACGAGATTTTTAATTATACAGTAGCACTATTTATTAACATTTTAAACAATATTTTCCCTATCAAAATATGGTACATAAAACGAGGAGAATTCCATCCCTCTTTCCCACTTCTGCTTGCCTCGCGCTGTGTGATGGACTTGTCTTGTCCCCGATTTTTTGTAAATATGCTTTATAGGGGTAGTTTAAATTGATGTTGAAAAAATGAAAAGTCTCATCACTGTCTTCGACCCTAACTCTGTCTGCCTGCTTTCAAAATTTTAAATTTTACATCAAAAGATTGGAAACTTTACTTGCATGATTAAATAGAAATCTCGAAGTTCTCCGGCATGCTGCTTTTCATGTTTTTTTCGGAGGATGGAATCCACTTTTGAAATAAGACAGTACCTGGGAGTATAAATCATAAATATTTATAATTCAGTTCTAAGCATAAAAACGAGGGCTTTTCAATTAAGAAGCTATAGCATATGCAAACTTTTTGATTGTAACTAGAAAAGAAGAAATTTTCAGTACTTAAAAAATAAATCCATTGAGTAGTTAGAAAGACATGAATATTCGCACCGTATTCACAGTATCAGTTTCACTATTACACACACATGCACCTCTGAACCAAATTTGGCAAACTACCAAATATGGTCTTGCTCCAATTATCAGCGTCAAAGGACCAAAGAGATGGTTGATTTTAATAACCATAACCTATCAATAAGCTAAGAGTATATAACTAATTTCAGTTACAGAAAATCGGGGATCAATTATTCAAGCAATTTATGCAAATCATTCGCATACTAATGCTTTTTCTGAAACCCTTTTATTAATTGTTATAAGTGATGGTGATTAATCCAATGAAAAATGCTTCAGTTAAATGCTGAAAATTCAGATTATCCTGAGGAAACAGAAAGCTAACTTGCATTAATTCTGAGTAGTTTACAATTGTATTGATAATAGTATATAGTGTTTTCTTATTTTCACAGTTTGATTTATCTTAATCTTATTTTTCTCATATTCCCTTATTTGCTAATACTAAATATACAATTATAATAAATAATGAAAACTAACCCTTGGGGAAGATTTTCAAGATTCCTAGAAAGATTCCTACTTATTTTTTTAAAATATTTCTCTCACATATATAACTATTGAAAAAATAGTACCAAACTGCTGTGTTTGTGTGGTATTGGTCTAGTAAAATTAATGTTTCCTTAAGCAGAAGTATAGAAGATATTTTTGTATAGGGTTTATAATTTTGATCCTCAAATGGATTAAATAGGGCTCAATCTTAGCTGAAACGGCCACTCTAAACTTCCACTCCACAAAAGCATGCTGCTGATTATGCATCAATGCAAACATATGAATATGTGTTTTTGTATACAATCTTTATTTAGACAATTTATTTGACAATATGCAGAGTCTTTCGAAAGATAGACGAATAATTTGTGAAACATCGTAACTTTAATTCGAAGCTAGCATTCATGTGATTATAGCAAAACGTTCCTTTTATTCTGCGTTAGTTATAAAAGTTAACGTTAATATTCCTTTTATTCTGATTAGTATGTTGTGCAATTATCATGCCTAGCAATTTTAAGATTGTTTTGAATAATCCACGACAAAACTATAAAAACATCTCACTCCGCTTTTTCCACTAAAGTTCTCCTTTTAAGAGGGGGAAGCTTGATATCGTTACACTAAATAAAGTGATTAAAACAATAAAATCCGAGTTTTAAATTTTTTATACCTTAAACCTTTTGGTCACTATTCTTTTTCCAGATTTCTAAGTTAGAGCATTTACTCGCTCACTTCCATAAAATCAACAAACATGGGAGACGTGCAGTAAAACTGTCGGGAACGTTTTCACTTACAATGGCATAAGTGTTCTGTGAAACAGTATCATTTTCTTTAAGTTTTTCTATCAAAAATGCTGAAGTTACAGAACAGCATGTGGAAGTCCATAAGTCAAAGATCCAAGAAAGCGAGACAGCTTTAGTGGTATGGAAATAGAAGGGCAAGGAAAGTAATGATGCCTGGAAATCAATTTTCGGGATCGCGAGGACATCAAATATCATTCCGCATATGACATTTTAAAAAAGTATCATATAAAAGCGGAAAACTAATGTCGTATCTAAGATGATATTTACCTTCGCTTATGCCATAAAAATAATTTCTCTTAATCATTAGATAACACATTGAGGCGTGGTCTTAGAGACAGGGCTCAAAGAAATAACTGGATAACTTTTTAAAGTATCTACTGAAACCGTTTGACAAAGTGCACATGTATTGAAGGTCTAAAATCATTAATATGTTATAAAAAGATGATGCTTTTAAAAGTAGAAATATTTTTCCAAACAACGAAACAAATGTTTCCAATAAAAAAAATTGTTTCATTTTTCTAAATATTGTTAGAACTAGTCCCCTTTTTACCTACCAGAGAATATCATGACAGAAAAAAAAAGATATGAAGCTAGATTCGTGGATTCTCCATTTTAACTTGGTGAAATTGCAATATATATATTTTTAATTTAACGAAAAAGAAACCTTTCTAGGCAGCCAAATAGCGATTGGTTTTCCTTTCTCAGGTCAATGTATCTTAATATCAGTTGATGATATTTAGATACATTGATGTCAGTTGATGATATTCATAGATCATTAACTGGCATTTGAAATCTCATCTTTAACTGAGGTCTGTTAAAATCAACTAACCATATGATCATAAGAATGGCTTACTGTTTTGGAATTCAAATTATATACATATATATATATACACTGAAGTGACAAAAGTCATGGGATAGCAATATGCAAATATACAGATGGCAGTAGTATCGCAGCGAAAAAGTATAAATGCGCAGTTCGTTTTCCAGGGCTTTCATTTGTGTTCAAGTTATTCATGTGAACAGGTTTTTCGTGATTTATGGCGGCACGACGAGAATTAACAGACTTTGAACGTGGAATGTTAGTTGGAGTTAGACGCATGGGTCATTGCGGATATCGCTAGTGAATTCAACATTCCGAGATCCACAGTATCAAGAGCGTGCCGAGAGTATGAAATTTCAGGCATCACATCCCATTATGGACAGAGCAGTGGGCAACCACCTGCACTTAATGACCGAGACCGTCGACGTCTGTGTAGAATGGTCAATATTAATAGACACGCAAAACTTCGTCAAATAACTGCAGGAATCAATGTGGAACGTACGACGGACGTGTCCGATAGGACTGTGCGGCGAAATTTGTCTTCCTTGGGCTATGACAGCAGAAGACCGACACGAGTGTCTTTACTGACAGCACGACATCGCCTGCAGCGACTCTCCTGGGCTCGTGAGCATATCGACTGGTCCCTAGACCAGTGGAAAACCATGGCGTGGTCAGATGAGTCACGATTTCAGTTGTTACGAGCTGATGGTAGAGTTCGAGTGGGGCGCAGACCCCACGAAGCCATGGACCCAAACTGTCAGCAAGGCACTGTTCAAGCTGGTGGCGGCTGCATAATGGTGTGGGCTGTTTTTAAATGGCATGGACTCGGTCTTCTGGTGCAACTGAGCCGATCATTGACTGGAAATGGTTATGTTCAGCTGCTTGCAGATCACTTGCAGCCATTCATGGACTTCACGTACCCACACAACGATGGGATTTTTATGGATGACAATGCGTCATGTCACCGGGCCAGAACTGTTCGCGATTGGTTTGAAGAACATTCCAGCGCATGATCTGGCTACCTAGATCACCCGATATGAATCCCATCAAGCATTTATGGGACATCATCGAAAGGTCCGTTCGTGCCCAAACTCCTGCACCATCCACACTTTCACAATTATGGACATCTATACAGACAGCATGGCTCAATATTCCTGCAGAGGACTTCCAACGACTTGTGGACTCTATGACACGTCGAGTTGTTGCACTTCGCCGGACAAAAGGAGGACCGACACGATATTAACAGTCATCCCATGACTTTTGTCACTTCAGTGTATATATATATATATATATAT